>PVIW01006974.1:0-40887 GCA_004026585.1 Noctilio leporinus | reverse complement strand
ATGGGGGACTGCGTAAAAAAATAAAAACGACAAACAAAAAAACAATTGCTGATAAAAGTAATACACGTTTCTTATACAAGCTCTGGAAAATACAAATGAGCCAAATAATTTTGTATTTTAAATAATTCTAAATATATTCATTATCTTCCCATCAATAAGAATTGTGATGATTGTATCACTATTGATTATCTTTCTCTATTATTTATCTATATTTTGAAAAGTTTTGTTCCTTTTTCTAAACCAAAATTGGGACCATATAGGAAATACTATTCTAAAATCCGTTATTTTAAAGCAGTTTTTAGCATCTTTTCATGTCACTCTACATAATCCTGTCTCATCATTTTACTACCCAAAGATAAATACATTGTATGCCTTTATTATAATTTATTGAGCAATCTCTTACTGTTAATTATTCTAGTTCTTTTTGTTTTTTATAACCTACCCTTAGAATACTAGGAATGAATTGCTTGGTGAGAGTCTGCATCTTTTGTGAAGTTTTCCCTGCTTGCCCTGTGTAGAGATTATATTCTCATCAAGAGAATCTTAGAGTAGTTGTTGCCCACATTCTGGATAATCCTAGGGATTAACATTAAAAATCCCTTTCAATATTAAATTGTATTTCATATATTCTTCATTGTGCTCCTCCTTGGCACTTTTGCTATAATAAGGTTGGAATGATTTCTACTGGCTTTTTCTCTATCATTTCTTAGTCATTTACTTGTATGGTTATCTGATACATTTTGCATTAGGGTTGAATTTCTTTCTCAGTGTGTTGCAAGCACTTTTTAAATATTATGTATTGAAATGCAATCCATTTATCGGCATTTGCATTCAGTAAATATTTCTTTTTTCTTTTTTGTCATTTGCAGCTTATATAATTTAAGTCATGCCTAAGTTTCAAAAAGTTGATGTCTTAAGCCTTTTAGTTGATGGTTTCTACCTTTCCTGTGAGGCTAAAGACTGTGTATAAATATTCATCTAGTATGTTTATGGTGTCACATTTTATATTTGACTCTTTAAACCATTTAGGATTAGTTTCATTGTATGGCTTTGTAACAGAGAGGTCAGGCCAGATCTCTGGGCATGGGGAGGGATGCCACAGGGGTCTGGAGATGTCCCAGGTGGCTGATTGAAATGTAAACCTTGAAACCTTCTGACAGGCCTCCATAGCCCAGGGGAAGGGTAAACAAGTTACAAGGCTCATGACACAGCCAAAAGAGATTTGCACATGCACCCAGCTAGTAAAAAGTTTGGACAGAGGAAAAGACCCTCCTACTGACTTTTGTGCACTTAGGATTTTGGAATGATACTAAAAATGGAGCATGCTTGGAAGCTCACTCTGTTTTCCATTCTCCTCTCCCCATCCACTAAGGAGGACTAGAATGTTAAGTGGGGCCTGGGAGACCCCAGGGCCCCACTTGCAGCTTTTGCCGTGCCCTGCTTGCATGGTTGGGAGCATGCTCTTGTGGGACACGTGCCTTGCGCTGCAAGGCATGGCCTGTCCTGGACGCTTCCATTCTCTTGTTGTGAGGGCAGTGCACAGATAGACAGGCTGGGAACCTTCTCCAGCCCCAGGGTGTGAGCACCTTGGGTCCTGGGGCCCCATAGACCAAGCCCCTTCCATCACCTGCTGCAGTGACTTGTCAGGGCACCCCTGCCCCGGGAGAGGGAGGATCTACAGCAGGGCAGTGGAGACGCTGTCCCCATGAGTGCACACTCAAGAGACAGCCAGCCTGGAGCTGGAAGGACAGAGGCCCCTATGCGTAGCATGGATTCCAGAAGGGCACAAGAATAGAGGGTGGAGGGTGGCCTCTGGGCATGATTGCAGATTTCAGTTTGGGGGGTAACAAAGAGATATCTGTGTATTTCAGAGGAGAATGGCTTGAGTACCCTGTTAATAAAACTTTGTTCCTTCCCTACCAATTAATGTGCTATGTTTGTGTAGGGCGGATGGCCGAAACCCTCTTTGTTCAGTAACAGTTTCAGATATACAGGTAGAATTTAAGATTATTTTTGTTTCGGTCAGTTGTCTAAACACCACTTATTGAATAATCAATTCCCTTCCATACTGATTTGAGGTGTCATTCTTACTATAATTTAAATTCTTATAGATACTGCATTTTATTTCTAAAAATTGTAATTTTCTCCACTGTTGTGTTTGTTGTATCCTGTAAAATACTACATTATTTTATTATAAGTTCATAATATCATTTGGATAAAATTCATCAGTTATAATTTTTTAATGGCTCCTTTAACATGTTTGTTGTATTGGTAATCTCACAGTTATTTTGATCATTATATTGATACAATGAAATATTATTCAGCAATAAAAAGGACCAAACTATTGGCACACGTGTCATCATGGTTGGACCTCAAAAATACTACACTCAGTGAAAGAGTCAGACACACAAGACTTCATAGTGTATGATTACAGTTATATGAAATGTCTACATAAGGCAAATTTACAGAGGTAGCAAGTAAATCAGTGATTACATGGAGGCAGAGGGTAGGAATGAGAATTAACTGTAGATGAACATGAGAAATCTTATTGGGGTGATGAAATTGTATTAAAACTGATTTAGGTCCATGACTTCCTCATTCAGTAAATTACTAAAAATAATTGGATTGTACAATTGAAATGAGTAAGTATTTAAACTATACTTCAGTAAAAATGGTTATTAAAAAGTTATTCTGGCAAGTTAATAAAAAATTATTACTGGATTTTGTTTGGAATTGGACTATATATATTAATTTTAGAATTTATATTTTATTTTCTAAACAATAATATTTATTTCCCAGAAAATATGTATAACTTTGTTTCTTAAATCCACAATTTTTCTATTCATTCCCTGCACCATTAGGTTTTTGGAGTATTTGCTTTATTTTTAGGTGGTTGCTGTTTTTGATGATTTTCCTCTTTATTAAATAGAATAATTGGTTATTGATGGTATCAATAAGGAATGCTTGATTTTTATGTATTTATTTTATAAATAGTCCCATTAATGAAATCACTTATTAGTTCTAACATTCCAGAATGAACCAAAAGGTGTGAGTTACATTAGCAATCTGACTGACCTCTGGCCCAGAGACTTTAAAATGACAGTTTATAGATTTAGCCATGAGTTCAGTAATTTCACTGTTAGTTTTTTCCCAAAGTTGTTGGACAGAGGTCACTTGATCCTGGTGATTTATCAACATCTAGTTTGTCAATTTGGTTTAAATTTAGAATGTCTAAATAACAGACCTTAAACCTATGACCTACCAACCTGACAATAGAGTTTTAGAGTGGGGAATTTTGTGACAGCATGCTTAATAAATTAACTATGTAATGTACGTATATCAATGATTAGAATTTCATTAAATTCAAGCATATGTCAAGAGATCATAATCAGTACACTGGCCATCAGGTAAATTAACAAACCATTTGGCTGGGAATAGAATGATTAGCACAGGGATAATCTACTCTGTTGCTGATGATTATTGGACATGAGACAGTTATCTGATATCTACATGTTTCAGATATTAGAAACATGTTTTTGCCGCTGAGAAAAAAAAGATTTCAATTGCTTCTTACATTTGGTTGCTGACATTTTTCACTTAAATACACTATAATGTTCTAATGTACACTATAATTACCAGATAAAGCTATGTAAGTTAGAAATGTCAAACAGTAGTGAATTTACAAAACAAATTTTAAAAAGAGAAACTATTTTATAACTCACTTATGAATGTTAAGCAGTATGAGAAGAGAGTGCATTTGGACAAGTTGGTTAGACTCTGGTGACTATAACTTGATAGAGGGAAGTTATATACAACGGTCTAAATGGTGATCTTAACCTCAGCATTTCTGGCACCTGTAGTTAACCTGCAGATTTTTATTCTATGAATTAACTAAGAAAAGTTAACCTTATTTCTCTATTTTGTGCCCAGTAAATCATTATATTATATTGTTGGTATACACATTTCTACATTTGTCAAGCTTCCTGTTTCAAGCAACAAAAGGGACCCTGGAGCATTGGAGCAGCAAAAGGATTTACTTAAAGACGATTGCAGCATGATAATTCTGCATGTTTAGAGCTGTAGTGACTTCCACTACCGTTTTATCACCAGAGGTTATCAGATAAAGCCAATTTCAGAAATCTGCTGATTCCGTTTAAACACTTCCCTTTGTATGGCAGTTACAAAATGTCTCCCTGGACAGTCAGGGTTAGCCCATTAGCCAATATTATATCCTTCCTTTTCACCACTTGCCTTTTGGTATGAAGATACCGTAATCACTAGATTTCAGTCTCAGCTTATTATTAACTTATCAATGCTCCCTGGTATAAGCACACATCTCAGGGTTACTGTACCTCTGGGTAGAACTAAGAGTTAGAAGGATGGGTAAAAGGTTTTTAAGGAGTCATTACTTGGACAAGGAAAAGCCACCAATGTTATGTTCATCCATTGCTTGGTTTCCAGATGCTCGGGATATGTCTATAAAAGCCACAGCATCATATATGGTCTCTGGTTTGGAGCAAATATTTTCATTTTTTGTAATCAGCCTCTGTGCAATGAGATGAATGATAAAGTTAGTGAAGTCCATGGATTTTAGCCCAATTTAGTGTATCTTATTTGGCCACAAAGTTTGTTCTTTGACCAGGAGCAATATTGTGTAGGATTTGCTCACACACAATGTGAGCAAATGTATGTATGTATAAAGTGTTCAGAAACGCCACAGACTTTTGAGTTAGACATAGCATGACAGGCAGAAATGAAAACTCAAATCCAGACTGTGTGTAATCTGTGTCAGATTAGATTCTGTGGGAAGCACATTCAGAGACAGATGTGTGTGTAGTGTTTATTGGGGGTGCTCCTGGGACCCTCTCCTGTGGGAGAGTGATGGCTGAGGGCAGGAGGGAGGAACTGCCCTCTGAGGTGCTGCTGCAAGTCCCCAGACAGGCCCTGCGGGGGGTTCTGCGGTGGGAGGGGCCTCCAGGTTTATCCTGAAGTGGGGTATAGAGGCTGAGGCTTTGATGCAGTTCTGTCAACTGTAAAATCAATGAAATTCCAGGGAGAGTTTTTTTAGGATTTGACAGCTAATTCTCAAATACGTATGAAAATATAAAGGCTAAGAGTAACTAAGATGTTGAGGAAGGAAGACAAGGCAGGGGACCCAGTATTCCAGATATCAAGATTTAAAATAATTGGCATAGCAATAGAAAAAAGAGAGGTTTGGTGAAGAGTTTCATGTTTATATGGACACTGGATATAGGACCAACGTGACATGTTAGATGAGTGGAGAAATAGTTTTCTTAAATGTAACATTGGAAATTGGGCATCCTGTAAGAAATAATCTTGGACCCTTAATATGTCATATACAAACATAAATAGTGGCTTAGAGAACTAAATAGGATTGATAAAAATCACACAACCTTTGAAAGGTGGTGTAAGAGGACAAATTGCACCTTGTAGATGGGGTAAAATTTTAAAATTCTGACAATGCCAATATTGGTGAGCGTATGCAGCAATAGGGACTCTCAAGATACTTGTCAGAATGCAAACTTGATTCATTAATTTGAAATACAGTTTGGTAACATATATTAAAGTTGACTGTAAGCATACCCTATAATTCAACAATTTCACTGTTAGTAGCAACATTTATAATAGTCAAACAACTGAAAGCAACCTAAATGTGGCTTTCAATAGTAGAATGGCTAAATAAATTTAGCTATGTATTTAGAACATCAATAGTAGAATAGCTAAATAGTGTTAATACAATGAAACACTATTCAGCAATGAAAATAAACTAGAGCTACATGCAACATCACACATTAATTAAAAAATAGACTATTAAACAAAAGCAAAAAACATATAGTATAGTTCTATTCATGCAAAGTTCAAGTCAGGCATGTGGCTACTTCTAGGGGAATATGGGGGTTTTGATTCTGAAGGGACAGAAGAAGAAAAGAGGATGTTTCTTTGAAGTTTGTAATATTCTATCTCAACCTGAGCAGCATCTATGGGTGTTTGGTTTAACATTTTTTGTTAACTTGTATAAGCATTTTTGCACCTTTTCTTCTTGTAAGTTGTATTTCACACACACACACACACAATTTAAATAGCAAAGCAGAAAAAAGTAAATGTTTTGATAACTATCTCATGACCTACATATTTACTTGCACCTTTTTCTGAGTTTTGAGGTGGAAGATGAAATGTACAACAGTGGCCTTAGACTATAGAATCTCTCTAGGAAGTTGGCATCATGAGCAGTTACTCAGCTCAAGTTGTCAAAGCAGCCACACATTGGGAATGGACTTTATGGTGTCATGACTGTAGTAATTATGCATATTTATAGCCCCAGTACCCAGCTCAGTGATTAACATGTAAAAACTGCTCAATCTGTGCTCTCTGAATAGATGGTTAAATAAATGAGTGAATGAATTAACAGTGCCTGTCACTGTAGCCTGCTGACTTATTGAAGAAATTCATTGCAGATTAATCTCTTATTAGAAAACTATTTATATATATATGTATATATATATGTGTGTGTGTATATATATATATCTTTAAACTTTGAAGTATTTATAAGAATTGTTTATGGACCTTTAAGAACAGAAACTGAGTTCCATGAATTTTGATACATTTCCCTAGTAAGACTTGACATTAACACAAAATAACCAGGTCTGCTAAACTGGAAATTACCAAACCTTATCTGAAAATTGGGAGTTTTTCCCACCTTTTCATATATATCTTCCGGTAGATTTCTGTGCACCTTCTGGCAGAAACAGACTCTCATTCAGAAGTGAAACGGTTGTCCATGTAAGCTAATATGTAATTAAGATTTAATTTGGTTCAGTGAAAATATGCCTTCATTATAAAGAAGGCCCCAGGCTAGGTAGGTTTAGAGTAGGCAAGTTTAGATATGGTGGATTTCTCAGCAAATTTAGCCCAATTTAAGAGGCATGTCTTCAACCTATTAAAGGTGGTGCTTATGCGGTATTCTGGGATGTCTTCCACCTACAGATTTAGGCAACTCGTAGAATCTACATCAGCCTTAAAAGTGGATTTATATGAGAGAAAAGAAAACTGCTGAGAATTGTTTTTTCTGTCTAACATCCTCCCTTTGACCACATAATAGTCCAAAAGCTCACACGAGCAATTCCATATGGAGATGAGGAATGTCTAGCCAAAACAAGTTGTTCAGCTATTAGCCTTGGGCTGAATAAGTTACACAGAATATCTGGCTTGGCTACCCCATTTAAAAAGGAGGGGTGTGATGGCTGTGTTTGCCTTTTCTTTCTCCCCCCAGAGTTTTAGATAGGAAAACAAATGGTTAGTCAGGCAATGCTACAGGCCAGAAGCTCTGTGCTCAACTGTTTTCTCTGAACATTTGAAAAGCCTCACAAGTTCAACGAGGCAGATTTCTTTGCACTTGACTGGCTGCAGAGAAGGGCACATTTCACCATCTTCATTGTCGTCTACTTTCACATTTGATCCTTCTTGGGTAAGACTGTTAAGTTGCTTTGGTGTGAATCTTGGCAGAAAAAAGCTCTTCTCTCCAAGAATTTGAAATACTGTGAATGGCAAAATAAATTGGCTTTATTCTCTATTGTACAAAAGAATGTCAGATAGCAGAAGGAGAATTAGAATATATTTTATGTCTGAGATCTTCTAGAGAGTAACTCTTTTTATTTTATTTATTTATTTGGTAAGGAATATAAAATTGCATTCAAATTTAATTGTAGTGCAATTTGAGGATTTTATTTATTCTCCCAATCTGGCCAGTTAGAAAATGTAGTCAATCCGTTTATCCCTAGTTCAAGTATTAATTGGCACATCATGCAATTAATTTTGCTTGCCCATTTTGGCATCATTCAAATTCACAAAATAAGGGACAAATAACCTAGTATTAACTTTTCCACCAACTCTCACTCATTGTGCACATATGTTCAATCTTTCTTTCTGTCTTTCTGATTCACTCTTTCTCTCTCTTCCTTCCTCCCTCTTTTATTTTTTCTTTTAGGAAAGCACACACACCCATTTTCAAAAAGACTTGAAGGAGTTTTTGAAACTAACTCCGAAAACATTATCTAGTATGTGTAATATAAAACTTCACAAACATAGTTCATAAAAGAGTAAATTTAAAAAATTCTGGGCTGCCATAAACTTCCTGACTCCCTGCTTTTTATTTTATTTTGTTTTTAAAATTATTGGTCCTCTAGTAAATAATTCTTGTTTCTGCAGCTTGTTCAGAAGGCTAACTTGACATGACACCTGGTAGAAAACTCTGGTGGTAAAGTATGAACAGGTAATTTACACATTCACTTGGCCTGCAATGTAATTTTAGGTCACGTCAGTCCAACACAACAAAACGCAGGAGACTGAAAGACACTTACAGGCAGCAGGTAAGAGCAATAGTGCTCTTTGGAGGAGTGTCTATTCAGGTCCTTTGCCCATTTTTATTGGGTTTTGTTTCTTTTTCTGGTGTTAAGTTTTGTAAGTTATCTATAAATTTTGTATATTAATCCCCTATCAGATGTATCATGAATATGTTCTCCCATTTTTTTTTAAATAAGATTTTACTTACTATTTTTAGAGAGAGGGGTAGGGAGGGAGGAAGAGAGGAAGAGTGACTTCAATGTATGGTTGCCTTTCATCTTCCTCCAGCTCAGGACCTGGCTGGAGACCTTGCTTGCAACTGATTATGTGCCCTGACTGGAAAATCGAACCAGCAACCTTGGGGTTTGCAGTTGGTGCCTTATCTACTCTGCCACTAACCAGGGCCTGTTCTCCCATTCTTTAAGTTGTCTTTTTATTTTGTTGATGGTTTCCTTTCCTGTGCAAAAGTTTTTAGTCTGATGTGAAGAACATACAGATGGCCAATAGACATATGAGAAGATGTTCAACATCACTAATCATCAGAGAAATGCAAATTAAAAACCACAATGAGGTATCATCTCACACCTGTCAGAGTAGCTATTGTCAATAAATCAACACACAACAAGTGCTGGCCAGGATGTGGAGAAAGGGGAACTGTTGGTGGGAATGTAGATTGATATAGCCTCTATGGAAATCAGTATGGAGATAAAATTAAAAATGGATCTGCCACTTGACCCAGTGATACCATTTCTTGGAATATATCTGAAGGAACCCAAAACACCAATTTGAAAGAATATAAGCACCCCTGTGTTCATTACAGCATTATTTACAATGGCCAAGATGTGGAAGCAGCCCAAGTGACCATCAGTAGATGAGTGGATAAAACAACTATGGGACATTTACACAAATGAATATTACTTGGTAATAAAAAAGCAGAAAGTTTTACCCTTTGTAACAGTATGGATGGACCTGGAGAACATCATGCTAAGTGAAACAAGCCAGTCAGAGAAAGACAAATACCGTATGACTTCACTTATATGTGGCATCTAATGAATAAACTGAACTAACAAGCGTAATAGAGACGGACTCTTAGATAGAGAGCAGGATGACAGCTAACGTGGCAGGTAGGTTGTGAGGGGTGAAGGGTTTGAACTAAAAGGAAAAAGGACTCATGGACATGGACAAGTGTGGTGATTGCTGGGGGGAGGGGAGTATAATGGGGCTAAATTTAAAAAAATATGATTAAAAAATGAAAAGGAACAGGAAGGAGAGCCCCAATTATTTCCCAATGAAAAGAAATGTGTCTAGAAACATTTATAAAAGACTCCCAATAACATGCTTATTTAAAAAACAACAAAAACACAATGCTGCAACCACAACAGGGCTCATTTTGCCTGGTTGCACATGGTTACAAAGCATTTGTGTGGGATATAATTTGACAATGATTATTATTGTGATATACTGACAGGGCCTGACTTGCATATTATTATTATTTTTTAAAGGTTTTAGCCCTGGCTGGTGGCACAGTGGATAAGGCGCCGGCCTGCAAACCCAAAGGTCACTGATTCGATTCCCAGGCAAGGTACATAACCAGGTTGCAAGCCAGGTGTCCAGTCAGTTCTGTAACTGGAGGCAGGTGAAAGGCAACCATACATTGATGTCTCTCTCCCTGTCTGTCTCTCTCTCTTCCCCTCTCTCTAAAAATAATAAAATCTTTAAAAAATTTATTCATTATTTCCAGAGAGAAGGGCAAAGATGGAGGAATAAAGGGAGAGAAGTATCTATGTATGGTTGCCTTTTACCTGCCTCCAGCTACAGACCTGGCTAGAGACCTGACTGGAGACCTGGCTTGCAACCTGGTTATGTGCCCTGGCTGGGAATTCAACCAGCGAGCTTTGGATTCATAGGCTGGTGCTCAATCCACTGAGCCACACAGGCCAAGTCTATACATATTATTTTTAAATATTTGTGATTGCTAAATTAACAGCTTTACTTATTTGCATCTGTGTCCCATGTCATTTTATGGCAAAAAGAGATGCTTTAGATGTCACAGCAAGGGATTCTTCCTTTCTAACTGATGCCTCCTTGGATGTTTTCAAAAGAAATCCTTTACACCACATAGTATACTGAAAAATTCTAATGCTTTTAGACGGAACATGCCTACATTATGTTTTTTTGTGGCGGATTATTTATATGGAACAAAATGAGGTAATTTTTTCTTTAAATTTAATTCTTTAATTTTTGCAAGACTCTATATTAGTTTCTTAGGGACATTTGAAGAGCCTACTCCCATGGGAACAGAGACATTTCTAGGAAAGCTGGAGGAGGGCTTCCCGCGTGCTCACACTCTGGTTGTCAGCCCCAGGACTAGGAGGCATCTACTCTGCCTTTCCTTTCCTCTCCCACAGTAGCTTCCTCTTATCACTGACTTATTTATATTAAGCTTTTTAAGGAGGTATCACATTCATTAATTCCTCAGCTACTTACTGTTTCTTGTAAGCCAAGTATTCACCTTCTTCTGGGGATAAGTGATGAACAACAGGAAAGGTGTTTGAGTGTGTTTGTGTGTGTGTGTGTGTGTGTGTGATGGAGAACGTGTTATGGAAAGGCAAATAAGATGATTTCAGATAGTGACAAGTGCTTCAAATAAAGATAGATGAGACTGAGGCTGGTGGAGGGTGTTTGTAAGGTGATCAGTAGGCCTCTCTGAAGAGGGATGTTTCACTTTGTGAGAATTTCCTGCCAAGAGAATGCTGATTGCCTCACCAAGGGTACTGTGGGTACCCACATCTATCACTGCTAATCCTCATATTGCCAGAATAGTTATGAATTATACACATACTTCCAACCTTGCCACCCTTTATTACCCAGACCCCAAATAGCGTACTCATTTCCAAACTCATGATGTCTTCCATTCACTGAAATCCTCCAGGTCTAGGTCCCTCCACTATCAGAACCTCCCTCCTCTCCCTAGTTTCTGATCAGGCTGTGTGAGGATGGACACCTATATAATCTGGGGCCCTTTTCTAGAGAAAGAACACAAGAAGACAAAATTAGGTGCAGGGAATTGGAAAGGGCCAAGGTTACTTTTCTTTCTATCTAAAAGGGTAACCTCATGCAAAGCAGCCCTCTGCCCTTTATTTGTACACAGGCCACAATGTGCATCTCAGTTTGAGGCCCTGTATGACACAAAAAGAAAGATGTTCTCACCATCTAATGGAGAAGGGCAAAGTAAGATGGGGGTTAGGAAGAGGGAAAGATTTTATCCCCGGAGAGGCCATCAGTGGACCCTTTATACAAAAAGTGCCCTTTGAGCTGTGCTTTGAAGGATGAATGAGGAAGATATGCATCCTCAGAAAAGATAGGAAGACTACTGAGCACCTCATCTGCATACCTTTCCTTTGGACCTTATATTATTCTTCGAAAAAACTGCACAGTGAGGAGCTTTATTTTCCAGATGATTAAGCCAAAGGCTCAGTATTATGTGAATCTTTTATTACATAATTCACTTACTTTGTTTAAATCATGTTTCCCACTCAGGCCCCCTGAAATCAGTGTTCTTTTCCCTATGCCAAGCTGACTCTCACTTGAGTGAAGACATAAGGATTGCAAACCTGGAAAAAACACAAGGGATAAACAATGGAGGGGTTGGCTGAATCACAGGCAGTCATGGTAGATACAAGTGGAAAAATAACCCAGAATCAGGTCATTGAGGGTGTAAATGTCATTCAGTGAGTAGCATTTTGGTTTTGTTAATACATGTACATAAACAATATTACAACTAGTGACCAAGTTTTATCAGCAGAACCTTTTGTTATGTGTGAACATGGTAGAAGCAAACTGCATTCCAAACAGTGTGCATTGACTTTCCATCAGGGCTGTTCATGCAGGATGATATCAGGACTGCTGAAAAATACCACCACTATTTTTATTGATGTTGGAAATACAACAATATAAGTAAACTTCACCCTTTGCCCCACAGTGAAACTCTAATCTCTGAAAGAGGAAAACAATGGATGTAATGTAATGGATGTAAAAAATAGATGTAATGGATGTAATGGAGATCATGCACTTCTTCCCTGGGAGCAATTTTAAGGAAAGACAGAGGGTAGGGGAAACCTAGCATCAGAGAAGAGAGAAATCTCTGCCATTTTTATTGCATCATTATTTCCAATCAGGTGGGTCAGTCGCAGTCTGGCTGTCCTCACAGAAAGACAATCCAGAGCTGAAGTCACAGAAACAACACGACTGAGTGTTGAGCGAGGAACAGCTACTCTGCTCTGTTGAAGCCATCTCTCAAGCCTCTTTTCATTTAGGGCAAACACTCATACGGGAAACTGTGCAAAACAGAGAAGAGGGAGGAGTGTGGGAAACGGAGGATGACAGAGGACACCCTCTCCGTGGAGGACCCTGCGGTCTCACTGCAGGTGGGCTGTCAGTATCTACCCTGCCAGTTCCTCGCCTTTCCAGCTGGGCGTGTCTGGGAAGCGTCACAGGCTTTGATTCAAACTGCATTTTGTTATTCTCCTGGAAAGGTTTCTCATCTGGGATGCCATGAAAGGACTGAAAGGGGCATGTGTTTCTATTTTTAAGGCTGCAAGAGATGGTGAAAAAATGTGAAAGTGAATGCAAAGGTTGGTTCCTGTGGCAGAGCAAACCTTTGGCCTACTTGGTCCTTTTAACTGATGCCGAGCTCCATCTGGCAGCGCAGCCTTGATTTTGCTGTCAACCAAGGCTAAACAGCCTTCCACAGAGTTGTGCAGTCTCTTTTTGAGACAAGGAAAATTGATTGGACTTTGTAGAGTCCACAAGATTGTCAGGGAGGGTCCCTCAAGGTGTGCATAATTGTGCTTCATGACTCTAGAACTTGAGCTTTGGGGCCAGAGCCACATCTTTGTATCAGTCACTGAACCCAGTATAACGTCTTAATTTAAGTTTATGGAACGAATGAATGATGAGACATATCCCCTGACTGGAAAAAAATCTTGGCATGAAGCTCTTCTGCGAATGGTTTTTATCTGTGTTGATGCAAATGCAAGAGTCTAGATTATTCATGAGATAAAGGAATGTGATGTTGAAAGAAGGAAATCCTCAACCAAAGCTTAATTCTGGGTTACTTATAAGTGAAAAAGAAATCCATGCACTTTAGCAGGTCCTGGTGATTATTGTCAGACATCAGAAATCACATTGGCAGTGCTAGATGGTGGTAAAACTAGACAAACTAACATTCAAGTGTGTATGAAGAATGAACCCAGTTTTAGATGTTGAAAGACTTAGAAATATTACCATCCACAAATTAAGTCTCAAAGGATTATTCAGGATGG
The DNA here is from genome assembly GCA_004026585.1 of Noctilio leporinus. NCBI lineage: Eukaryota > Metazoa > Chordata > Mammalia > Chiroptera > Noctilionidae > Noctilio > Noctilio leporinus. The sequence continues at coordinate 27,202 of PVIW01006974.1, read as the reverse complement.
TCTGCTGCACAAAAAGCAAACACATTAACAAAAACAAAGTGCACACACACACACACAAAATCAAGATGTGGATTTAGGTTACTATAAAGTATAAGGAAAAAGAAAATTAAAACCTAGAATTATTGTGAAGGTGGTGTAATTGTTTATCTGGATAATCAAAGAAAGTCCGTAAGAAAGTTTAATATAAGATTGATAGTTATGTCAATATCCAAAAAGAAAAAAATATCCCCAGTGATTTTCTTATATACCAGCAATAACCATGTAGAAAACAAAATGAAGGAAAAAATACCCTCTTACAGCCATAACAACAAACGCATAGAAATACACTCACTATGTGTACAAAGTTTATATGAAGAAAACTAACTCAACTGAGAAACATAAGCAAACACTTGAAAAAAGGAAGTAAATATCACTTTCTTGTATAAAAAGAATCAATATTATCAACATGAAACTGCTCCCTAAATTAACCAATAAATTCAATAATATTAAAAAATTCCAACAGAATATTTTAGAAACTTTAAATTGTTCTGATACTCAAATGAAAAACTAAGACTACAAAAAACTCTTTAGAAGAATGAGTAATAGAAGGCTGTGCCCTCCTTCTATTATTCTTAATATTTGATATATTTACTATATCAAAATATACTAAAAATTATAGTCATTGAAGGAAGATATTGACAGAGAGAGACGTACTGGTCAAAGAAACAAGGGAGTGGTGGTACAGGTTGTTTGGTGTGAGAGAATTAACTGTGTCCTCCCACAATTCTTAGGTTGAAGTCCTCATCCTGTCCGCAGTACCTCACTTTGTGACCTCACTTGAAAATAGGGACATTGCAGGTATAATTAGTTAAGTTAGGATGAAGTTATACTGGAGAAGGGTAAGTGCTGAACCCTCACAGGGAATGAGAGCACTGGGACAGGGAAAGTGCCAAATGAAAATGAAGTTGGAATTGAGATGATGATTCCACAAGTCAAGCCATGTCAGAGATTGCCAGGCACCGACCAGAACAAGGGGAGGGGTGTGGAACAGACTTTTTCTCATGGCCCTCCTGAGGAACCAAACAGATGAGCACCTTGATCTCAGACTTCTGACCTCCAGAACTGGTGACAGCATATTTCTGTTTTTTAAGCCAGGTAGTGTGTGATGCTTTACTATGGCAGCCCTAGCAAACTAATAGAATTGGAAAAGAATGCACTATCAATGAATGATATTGAGAAAACTAGCCAGTTGGAGAAACTAATCAGATATCTGTCCCATTCCTCTACTGAATTCAATTACAGCTGTATCAGTGCTCAATGTTTAAAAAGTATTGGAAGAAAGTACTAGTGGATATACTTTATAATCTTAGAGTGAAAAACTTTTAGTGTTATGCAAACTCCAATACTCTGAAAGATTATTAGCTATCATATTTTTACCTTTAAGTTAGTTAAAACATAAAATATTGGTAATGTAAGGCATTGGCTAATGTTCTAGTATATTAAAGTACTTTAACAGACTGGAGCTATTATTTATCTTAACAAAATATAACTATATATTAAGTAATAATATATCCTTTAGCTCAGTAAACACACACATACATGTATAATCTTTAGCTTGTGAATAACCTATAGTCATGTAGTATTACTTAGAAGACAGAAAAACTAGAAATAAACTAAAAGTTTATCAGCCAGTATTGATTAAATCAGTTGTTCTTTTTTTTCACAAAATAGAATTGTCTTCATCCATTGAATATGCTATACATCTCTGTTTAACCATGGAGATTATGATAAATTGTGGAGTGAAGAAAGCAGGTTAAAAGGGCATATATTACCCTTTATCTCATGCAGGCACCTCCCCTGTTTACAGTCACATCAAGAAATTTAGTTGTCTGATGTCTAGAAAAATGTTAAACAAAATTATAGTATTAAACAATTATAATAGGGATAAAATTTAGGGTGACTTAATTTAATTTTTATACTTTTTATGTTGTTCAAAATTCTATCATGAGTGTTCATTAATAATTTAAAGCACTTTTCATTAGGTACTTAGTTGAGAATAAATATATATTTGAAATAGTTACTCTGTTTTCCCCAGCAATTTTAACCTAGAAATATATATTAAATAATCAGAGATACACACATGGGTTTACATGCACTTTGCATGTATCTCTAGTTATCCAGTATTTACTACTTTGCATGTAAAAAGTGTATCTTTGCATGTAAGGATAAACAAAAATTAAGAAACACCTGAATATGTAACAAGTGCACAAATTATACTGTATCCAAGTGACAAAATATGATACAGCCACAAAATATAATGTAGAAAGTAGTAAATACTGGATGATCGCAATTTGTGGAAACACATAGGTACACGTGCTTAGAATAATTGGAAAACATATAACAAAAATGCATTTTTATTTCTGAAGGATGCAATTACATTACTGATGTTACTTTGTAACTGTTTATGATTATTACATAAGGGAATAAAATAGGTAATGCCGACAGACTTTGGTGGTTGTTCCCAGAGCTAGGTGTGCATATTCAAATGTTATGGAAAAATACAAGGTTGAGATAAAAGTTGTTGTTTTCTCCCTTCCTGAGCCCATGTTCCTTTTGCCACATGTTGCTCATCTAGAGGCAGTCCCTTCTGTTTCTCCTTTATTTCCCAGAGCTCAGGGAGGGCGGAATCAAAGACGAATACCATCAGGAGACACACAGCCCTTTCCCAGAAAAGAGGCTCTTATTTTCACCCTTCCCTCCCACTCCCCCTTCTCTTATTTTGATGCTTTTGGAGATTAGAGATTTTAATTGTATGACTTGTAAAATACCATTTTTCTTCCAACAGCTGTGTTTATGGTATATAATCTATTAGTTGCCTATATGCCAACATTTAAAAGCATTCTGATGGATAATACTCAGCAAGGGATTAATCTTTTCCAGCATCACCCTCTTGACCTGCAAATGTACATTAGTGGGGGGTATAATGCCTGCTCTGACATTTGTTTGCAATGTATCCAAATACATTCTGGAATGCACATTCAGGTTTCCTGGCATTGAGACAGACAGGCGACTCAGCACTAAGACATATAGTTCCCATATGCCAGGGTTAAGGGAGCTAGGACTTGTCAAGCCTTTCCACCAAGCTTTGAGCTGTGTACTTTCATGTCGTTCCTCCCCCACATTTTATTCTGCTGCTCATCAGCCACACTGCCTAAAGTACAGTGAGGTCAGATGGTGAAGAAGATGTACTGAGACCAGGTTCAGGGCTTCTCGTGTATGTTTTCCACACACCGTTTGGTCAGGAGCATCCTAAAATACGGGCGGGTAGAGGATTGCCTGTTTGTTCTTCAGGTTCTTTCATGATATCTGAAATTTCAGTTTCAAATCCTGGCTTTGCCATCAGCTTTGCTTGGGTAGATTAGTTAATATTGTGAAACTCTGTAGCGGGTATAAATAATATTACTTATATCCCAAGGATTGGAGGAAAATGAAATACATTATGTAGGTGAACCAGTGTACACCTGGAACATAATTATCCTATAGTTTGTGGAAACATGATAATATTTATGTTTTAAGACTGTTTTGAGTGATAAAGGAGTATTTTTGTTGATTCCTTTCTATAAAAGGATTTGTATGATTTCTTCCTATAGAATTATTCTTGGGAGAAGCAGTACTATAAACTGGATTGAGTTCACAATTATTTCAGGTTAATTGATAGCTACTTGAACCTAGTAAGACGCACTGAGGAAGGATCACAAAAGAAGTGTAGCTCTGACTGAGTGGTTCAGGTGGTTGGAACACGGCTGCAGGTTCTATTCCCAGTCAGTACATATGCCTAAATTGCAGGTTCAGTCCCTAGGCAGGGCACATATGGGAGGCAATCCATCAATGTCTGTCTGTCTGTCTGTCTGTCTGTCTGTCTCTCTCTCTCTCTCTTCCTCCCTCTCCAAAATCAATAGGAACATATCCTTGATCGAGAATTTTCTTTTTGAAGTGCATAAGAGGATCAGAGGGGAAATTCTTTCACTAGTCAATAGCTCAACTCCCTGCCATTCAGTTATTATCTTTTCACTAATGTTTCTACCAAATATAAGTAATAAACTTTCCCTGAAAAAACAAAACACAAAAAACAGTTGCTGTACAAGATCTGTCCCAAAAGTATTGAGCCAATGTCAATATAATTAAAACAGTTTGTGCGGCTGATGCTTTCAGGATAGACCTCATACTGTTTTGTTTACGGGTATCTAGTCTTACAGCTTTTAAGCAGTTTTTATCTTTTATTTTGTTACAGAATTCAAAATAAGAACTCAGTATAAACAATACTAAACATTTTAGTCAAAATGTAAAAGTTTTTCCTTGTCTTAGTTTTGGAATTTAAGCTTAACCTTCTTATTATGAAATAGAAAGGGGGAATGGGACAAGCAAAAAACTTGAGATCATCCAGCTCTTGGCTCAAATCTTTTTCTGTCCTCTTATCAAGTGGATTCACAGTACATCACTTAAATTTCCCCAGCCTCGGTTTTCTTATCTGTTAAATGGGGATAATAATATCTGTTTCAGAGATTGTAGAAAAAATTAGATAAGACATAATGAGAAAACGCATCTGTTACAGAGTTGATATATTGGCAGACAAAAATAGCAGTCATTTTATTTTACTATTTTACTAGCTTCTGTCACATCATTTATATTCTCAACCAAATGCTTCCAGAGAAAGAAGAACCAACATAGGCTAGTCAGAGTTCTACACAGTACTCTTTGTTCACTTTGAAGTACTAGTCAGTTCACTAAATAGACCAAAAAATGATTGTAACTGTAAGTAATTATAAATGTTAAATGTTTTTCTACTTAGAGATCATTTCAAGTTCTAGTTCACTTTACTGAGGACTAATATTTCAACAGTGGTTTATTGAACACATTTACTGCAATACATCAATGCCCTCTAGCCAAAGAGCTCTAGAAACACACATCTGGTAACAAAGTTTGGTTTACTAGCTCCTTGCAATGAAGGAGAATGCACTGGGGACTCCTAAAAATGATGGTAGTAGACAGCACTTCTGTGATTGGAGCTTGTGGCAGGGGTTTTGGGGACAGTTTCAAGCAAGTAGGGCTTTGCATTGGATTAAATGTCAGGAGGTGGGAGTAATTCTATGACTGGGAATCTTAATAAACCTTATATAGAGGGTGGGAAAAGTAACGCAAAGCGAAAGAAATAGTTGGTTGTGTCAGCCAGGATAGGAATATCCTTGGTCATTTGGGTGCTTTGGCCTTTTGTGAGAAGTCTATTTTTTGTCTTGATCCATCATGGCCACAGAATGGCTTGTCTGATGCTGGGATTCTGTGGAATTGCTTATGTGCCACAGAATTGCACCACGGCCTGGTTGTGAGCTCCTGGAACTCCTGACAGCACCAAGGTCTGCAGATGATGGCAGGCCAGGTTCCAAATGCTGGGGACTGTTTATCCCTCTCAGTTTCTTATTCTCAAAGAACACTGACAGGTTAAAGAGGCATTCCTAATGAGTTCTTTAGAGTTTAACTCCTGACAAAATTATACCAATACCAGGGTTTCCCAAACATTACTCACTGACATGTAATTATTTACTTAATAATTTAACCAGTCTTATTTTAAGTCAAATGAATATATTTTACAAAGAAATGCTATATCATTAGTTTAAATGGACATTAATATTATTTTCTCAAAATTGGAAGTAAATATAAAATAAAATAAAGACAATATAATGAATTCTAGATGATTTTGCCTGCCGAAGTTTCTGAATCTCAAACATGATATCTCTTTATTTTAACAGGAATGTTGAATAAGAAGAGGATTGGAAAACTAAAACTAAATGGAGATTTTCCACTTGATATAGTTTGAAGGATTGAAAAATAGCCAATAATAAAATAATGGCATTACTATGATAACCACCATTATTTAATACCAAGTTTGCATGTTATTGCAAACAATCACACTTGCTCTGGCCAATATGGCTCAGTTAGTTGGAGTGCTGTCCCATAGACCAAAGGGCTGTAGGTTCATTCAGTTCCCAGCCAAGGCCCATACCCAGGTTGTAGGTTCTAACCTGGTCTGGTAGCATATGAGAAGGCAAACCAGTCAATGTTTCTCTCACATTGATCTTTCTTTCTCTCTCTCTCTCTCTCTCTCTCTCTCTCATCTCCCTCTCCCTCTCTCTAGAAGCAATGAAAGAATGTCTTCAGGTGAGACAGGTGAGGGTAAACATAAATAAATACACTTTTAAAAGCTAAAAAATAAAACAATCACACTGACTACCTATTTACCATAATTATACATCTTTTAAATTTTGAGAAACACTAACCTGTATATTCTCGATACATAATTAACTCTATTAATGTAAAATACCCAGACAAAAGTTTTGCTTTTGGTGATTCATTACAGCTGCCTTATCTAAAACAGGGTGCCTGCGTAATTTGAAATCATAAGGAAAATGCTCTAGTGTATTTTATTAACTGTGTAGCCCAGGTTGTTTTGTTCATTGAGGGAAAGGCCTTATATACTGCATGCTTGTGTATTGCATGGGAACTTACATAACACCTAATTTCTAATAATATAGCATCTTGTAAGTGCTCTTGCTTTGTTTACAATTATCCATACTTCCTTTAATCTCTAATGCAGTGAGATCAAATGGTGCAAAAGAAAGAAATCTGTGACAAGAAAGAGACCCTTGGGTCTCCCTCTTTCAATAAGTATTGGCGTGATGTTGGGCACATCACTTGCCTTTATTTTTCTTATCGTTAAAGTGAATAGGAAAGTCCCAACCTGGCTTCTGTAAATGTTGCAAGAAGATACAAAGTGATAGGCTGAGTCATAACAATATCATCTCCTAATAAAAATCAAAAGTTACCTACTAGAGGTAGCTTGTGTTGTACTCATACATTTATTGCCCTTAGAAACCTTTCTTTCGATGAAAGACTCTCCGTAGCTGTTTTAATCACATGGCCATTAATCTTGAGCATGTAACTTTTCATGTCTATCTAAATTCTAGTTGTAGGTGAAATGCTTAGTTGTTCTGCTTTCTTTTGAACTTTGAAGGCCTTTTTTTCCAGAGGGTATCACATGGCACGCTGTTTGTGTGGTAGAGTCTGATGATTTTGAAAGCTCGTTCCATCTGAGATACCTCGCTATGCCACCAGGGACCCAGAAGAGCCAGCCCTCCCATATGTTTCTCCAACTTCGCACTCGGAGTGCTTTGCTGTCTTGCCTGCATAACAAATATAAATATGGCTCTGGACCTGGGTTCCTCCCAGATGAACAGACTTCAAAGTAAGTGTGAAGCCTCCAGGAGAAGACTCTTCCTTTGTCCATCTGTGTGCCCATGGCCAGCTACGTGTCTGGTATTCCTAGTGATGGAGTAATTAAAGGAGGTGGTAAAAGTAAGGAGAATGGGGAAGGCCCAGAGAGGTGTGTGGTTCTCCAGAGTGGGAAGTGAGTGGAGGAAGCAAGATAAAATTAAATTTTCCATCTGAAACAACAAATTAGGATGAGAATGACAAAGCTACCCTAGTTTTTTCATTGTGGAAATGAAATAAGAATCGTTTCTGTATGCTTGTGTGTAAGTTGAACTTGAGATAGGATGGAGTGAGGTAGAAAGGTCTTCTGGTTTTTTCATGGGGGCTTTATTAGCATTTCCAGTCTGAGCATGTAAAATTCATCTGTATACTCTTCCACTTATACTTTTCCACTTTTTTGTTTTTTCTTTTAAAGTCTGTTTTCATTTGTTTTGAATATCTCATCTCTTTTCCTTAATGGCCTCTTCCCTTGAACTAGGGAGTGTTTTACCCCATAATGCTATATGTATTTTTTTTTTTTAATCTAAACAACCTACAAGTATTCATTGAACATCAATTAGGCTCTTTGTACTCTCCAGTTAGGAGATTCCAGTCCTGGCTGTTGAACCTAAACTGCCTTACTTCACAGAATTGCACGTAATGAAGTCAAGGGACGGGTGGCTTCCATTAATACAATGGACCCTCTTAGTGAGAGGGATGACAAAGGACAAAAAACAAGAGCCAATCAGACTGTGACCTTAATAGAAGGTCACAGTAGCTTTTCCATTGTGTGCTATTTTGCATATAATTGTGTACCTAGCATGTAAAATGTGGTCAATAAACAATGCTTAGAGAAAGAGAGCCATTCATGCTCCACAGATGTTCACCAACAACTTGAAGAACAAATAAATCGATAAATGTTTTCAGTGAATAAAAAAAATGCAGTTTCTTCATTTTTATTTTCTACCCTATTTTAAACCTCAACATCTTTTCCATTACATTAGGTAAGTGTGAGAAGAGTTGAGGAAAATTTGGTACCAACTATTTCAAAGCACTCTCTTTCTAATTGCTAACTCTTCAGTGATGGCATATGAAGTAATCTATTACATTGCTTTGGGGAGTGAAGGGATAAAATATCATATTCGAGTATTAGTAGTTTATTATTTCCACAGACTTGGGAAATCTCATCATCCTCTTTTTCACTTTTCATGTTCTTGGCCAATTTAACTATGAGAAAATAAACTTATCTAGAAAAACATATTTCCTAGGACAATATATATTTTTTACAGTTTTCATATTATCTCCTGCCAAAAGCCCACAAGTCAAAGATTTGCAATTAGGGCTAAAAGTCCAGTAGAATTGGATATAGTGTAGCCAGGACCACTTGGGGCACAAAGCTCAAAATCAAAGTCCAGAAAGTCCTTTGTCAATCTAATATGTAGTAATTCCTGGTAGGTCATTTAATGTTGGAATTTGCTTTAGGAAATTCAAGTAGAAAAATTCAACATAACATATAAAGTTGACCTGCATTTGGAATATTACCTGATTTATCATATTTCTTTTTGTTAGTCATTTTACTTGAGCATGTTTGTAATTTAACATAGGTGTATAACCATTTTTATATTGTTTATTTTTCTGGCCTCATTACCAAGATCATACTCATAGTAAAAATTTTAGTATTTATTAATCTAAATGTTTATTAATATTCCTGCTATTAAATTTTAATGGAATATTTTATGATTGTATTTGTAAAAGCAATATATGTCAAAAGCAAATGATTAATGGCTTATAACAAGTTTAAGAAATGCATTGTTTATTTTGAAAAACGTAAATCTCATATTGCTGTCCATGGACTTACCAATATTTTCTGCTAAAACTGTAGTCCTAGAATAAAAATCCTTTTTTGTAATTGTACTTAGGAATTTAGGGAACATTTAGCCATATTTGAAAAAAACACTTTTTGTTTATTGAACAATTAAAACATAAAAAATTTTTATTTGTGGATTGACAAGTAGGCAATATGTATTTCCTTCAGCTACCTTGCCCAACACTATTGAGACATTTTCACAATATATGGGCTTACCCAGGACAGAGCCAGCATAAAACCTGTCCATAGAAAGATTTCCCTGTTAGTGAAGTAGATTAGGGGTAAGCATCTGCTCTCTAAGACTGCTGTGGAATCCTTACCAACAGACTATATCTGATAAATAATCTAAAATGGATTCATTTTATTATTTTGAAGGATATTAGGAAGGGAAGGTCTGAAGTAGCCATTAGAGAGCTATAGTCTCATTTGTGATTTGTTTTCACATAACAACTTCACTGAATCTAACCCACGACCCTTACTTCCCCTAACCAGTTTGATTTTGGCTACACTTAAAACACATTTTGGCAGGGATGCTTTCTATCCTTCTAATTACCAAACTATAAGAAATGTAAAGAAAATGCAGTCAGTACATTTTGTTTTTATTTACACTTAATACATTCATATGATGTTTTGTATATGAAAGTTGGTGTCCAGAAATATATTTCTAAATACAGAAGAAATCCACCTCTGTTGCTAATACATTAACTTGCTCCTATGAAGTTTAACTTTTACTCCACATCATAAAGTAATAATCATAGCAGACTCCAAATACCAGAGGGCTTGAGTGTCACATTTTAAAAACAAATATTAAAAAGATATTATCTACCAATCATAAAGCACTAAAGCACTACTTGGTAAAGATTACTTGATTTTATATATATATATATATATATATTCATATATATATTCACATACATATATATTCATATCCTTCTTTATATATAATATGTGTAAGTTAACATCAGTTGTCCAAAAACAAAGTCTATCTTTGAGATAGACTGAATTTTTATGAGATTTCTGAATAGTTTTGTTTAGTACGTTGAATGTGGGCAAAGGATATTTCCTTTAAAACTCACTAAGGATGCATATCATCAGTATCTAATCAGAAAAAGACACCACATTATATGTCCCACCAGAGAGATTTCATATGGGGCTCAGTTACACAGAGTCTGGGAGGCAGCAAAAGGGAGAAGGGGCACTGATATAACCCAGAGATAATGACTGCAGGAGGCAGCTACTGACCTTAAGGCTGAGGAAGGTGGGCCCAGGGGGAAGATAAGTTTTTCAACCTTGAAGAGGGACACTGTGGAGCGAGGGACACTGTACATTGGCCTTTTGCTCTAAAGTGGAAATGCTGTGCAACTCCAGAGCTTGTAGGAGGTGCCTGCGGAGCTGGGGCTCAGCCACAGTGGATAGGTCACCGCAGTTACCCTGAGGGTGTGCTGTCCACAGGTGGTGAAGCACCCTGTCAGAGGAAGGCCACTGCTCGGCAAGTGAGGAAGTTCCAACTCTTGAAACAGAGACGCTGAAGTACCCCGACCCTGGCATATGCCTATTTTCAAAACTTCTTCAATGACCCCTTATTAACAAAACTTAACAGATAAGAAATATAATTTGTGGAGTCCCAGTCACAGCATCCCAGGAGAGAGCTGGGGCTGATAAGAGCAGAATAACTGAAATGAGGGCAAGCATGGAAACACCCTGAGCTGAAGATTTTCTAATGCAGAGAACCGCTCTTCATGAATGTCTTTGGTGAGTTTATTTTTCTAAGTATGATGTTTCCTTAGATTCACACATAGTTTTAGATGTTAGAGTTATAGGCATCTGTTCAGAAAAAGTCAAAGCATTATTAATATGATTTGCATAACACTGATGTAACCTGGTAATGAAGGAGAGTGGACTGGAATGCACATACACGAACGATGATGACTTCACTGTACTAGTCAGTGGGGGCGGTAGATGCCATTGAGTGAGCATGTGTACTGTGTGGCCATCGCATTCAAAATGAGCAAGTAGAGCAACAAATCTGAATCAAATTTTGTGTTAAGCTAGAACATTCCTCTGCAGAATCTCTTCAGATGATTCAGAAGGCTGCCGCTGTGGGCAACGGGGGATTGGCAGCTTCGTCACGAGAACAGGCCCACTCATGCATCACATCTCATGCAGAGTGTTTTGTCAAAATATCAAATTACTCAGGTGACTCAGCCCCACCACTAACAGCCCAGACTTGGCACCCTGTGATTCTAGCTTTTCCCAAAACTAAAATCATCTTTGAAAGGGAAGAAGTTTTAGACCATCAGTGAGATTCAGGAAAATAATGACAAGACAGGGCAGCTGATGGTGATTGGGGGAACTGTGTGAGGTCCCAGGGTGCCTATTTTGAAGGGGACTGAGGTGTCATTGTCCTATGTACAATGTTTCTAGTATTTTATATCCTCTTCCATTAATGTCTCTACTCTTCATAGTACATGGCTCGGTACCTTCTAGACAGAACTTGTATACCGAGTCCTAGATCCCTGTCACTGCTTCTTATTCCCTTGCAACAGACCTTTCCTTTCTAAGACATAATTTGTACTCACACATAGCTATAAATAAAAGCACAGCACTGCCCCAAACTCATTCTCAGTATATCCAAATGGATTTTCAGCACTGGCTAGCTAGGCGTATGCTAAGAAATGCAAAATATGGACTTCCTAGAAAAACCTGATCCTCTAGGATCTTCAGTCACAAAGCTCAGTTTTCTGCCAAGGTGGTGGCATCCACCCAAGGAGCAAGTCGGGCTTGTTACCTGGATGCCCCATGGTGCCAAGTCAGGAGGCAACCTCATCTGTCATCACTTTCTCCTTTCTTAGGCTCCCAGTAATAAGAAAATGGCTTCATTTGTTATATGAATCCCTACAACTTTTCTCCTATGTGTTTGCGTAATATACATACTTAGTCCATTTAATGTACTTAGCAATCTAAAGTAAATTTACCTTCTTGAATAGCAAATAACTCCTCAAGAAAATAAAATAATCAAGTTCAGATTTTATAAATTCCTGTTCTTTAGAGAGTGAAGAGTTGCAGAATATAAGGGCAAATGGTAAGCTAAAAATGGAAAAACAGAATTACAGCAAATGCTGTAAGTAAACAGAAAAGGTAGTTGGCTAGGATTAAAGAAAGGTGTTTATAAATAACTCTTAAGCAGAGATTTCAATTCACTTACTGGCCCTAACTAAGCCCTTAGTAAACATTTTGACCTAACTGAGCTTCAGTTTCCGCATGAGGAACACTGTTAGTATCTATTTCATAGAATTATTGTTAAGATTAAATGACAATATGTATACAGATAACTTAATCCAGCACCTGGCATGCAATAAATGTTAAAAAAATTCTAGAGAGGGAGAAAAATACTAGGCCCATGTAAACATTATAGTTCTTTAATTAAATGTGATAAAATACCTCTTTCTTCTTCCTCTTAGACTATGTAAAACATGTAAGAACTACAATTCAGTTTTCTTTTATCTATAACCTCACAAAATAGTCACTGTTGTTTTGTGTAACTTGTATTTAAAGTGCTTTCTGAATTATTTTAAATAATGGGTATAGTGGAGAATAAATTATCTAGATTTTTCCTTCTTAACAGAAATTTAGGACAGATTGGTGGTGGGGAGAGAAATCTGGAAGAACCTTTGACTTTATGCCTATCTGTACTATTCAATATCCTCAACATATCCTTTAATCTAAGAGCAGTGAGACAGCAGGTGGATAAGAATATACTTTGGGGAGCTTTATTCACTTTAGTCTAACTTACCTCCCCACTTCCTTGTTCCCTGAATCTGGTGAATAACTTGTTTCAGACACTATTGACCAGGTAAAAACACACCATGACCATTAACATTATTATTTTTTCTCTTGTTTATTTCTTGGCAAACCTGAAGGATACTTTACTTTTTGAATAGGAAGATTTAAACATTCAGACATGAATTGAACTTAATTAATTTGGAATTTTTTAAATTAATTTTATTTATTATTGTTGTATTATAATTGTTCCATTTTTCACCCATTGCTTTCCCCAGCCCCTCCCTCCCTGTCCCCTCTCTCCCAATCAATCTCCAGCTCATTGCCCATGTCCATGGGTCCTTCACACTAGCTCCTCAACTAAACCCTTCCCCCCCTAGTCACTGTCATTCTGCTCAGTGCCCCCATGTCTCTCATGATCTTTTTCCAGTTATGTTTGCCCTGGGTACAACCAACCAAGTGGAGGCTAATGGTGAGGGCCCTGACCCTCCTCAAAGGGCCTAATGAACTATGCACATCCCTTCACCTGCACCTTCCATATTTATGAAGTCATCTTTTAAAGCTCAGCCCAATAGTCCCTGCCCACCATGACTCAGCTTTGTAACTCAGAGGCTTCCTTCCATGTGTGTCTACTGTATTACGGGATCATTTCTTTCCTGTTGGTTTCCCTACTAGACCAGAAGTTCCTTGAAGATGGGACTGTGCCTTACTGAATTTAGTACTTGCGAACTCAGCTGTGCCTATGACAGAGTAAGTACTCAATCAAATATATATTAATAAATAGACGAGCACAGTTCAAATGGCTGAATGTAGAGTAAAGTCTGATAAGGGCTTGGGAAACAGGAATAATAAGAAGCATTAAAATTGAAAAAAAAAAATAGTACTTGGCTAGATTAACAGGAGCCATAAAGCTAAATTCGGTTTAAATGGAGATAGAGATGGGAACATTGATGAAGATAAGCTAATAGAATCTCTGCTTTTACTTATAAACACATTTTTCTGGTTATAATAACATTCAGTGCTCAAGTAAAGGTCAAAGGGATTTGAGAATTGTCCTAATAGTTTTGAAGGAAATGGAATGTTATTCAAGTTTGATCACACTTTGCTGATTAAAGTCTCTTGAAGGGTAAGAATAGAGTTAAAAAAAAAGCATAAATGAATCATTTGTTCTACTCCTGAAACTAATATAATGATGTATGTCAACTATACCTCAAAAGAAAAAAAAGTATAAATATATTTTAAAATGACACATTTTCATTATATACAATTTAGGAAATAGAGTATCTGAAGAATGAATGTGATAATATGGTGCTGGCATTATCAAAATTTCATGTATAGAAAGAAGCAGTTTAGAAAAAATATATAATAAATTTCTTGTAAACTTTTTGAATTTCATGGCTGGGTGGACAAGGTCCTTTACAATGTGCCTACCCCAACTTCAGTCCTACCCATCTCTATAGCCTCATTTCTTTCCACTTTTTTCCAACTCTCACTGAAGGTATCAGCATTCTTACCACTCCAACACACATGTCCCTCTACACCTGCCATCCTTCAACCTCTGCTCAAATGCCAGACCTTCTTTGGAGTCTTCCCTGGCTCCCCAAGTGGAATTTCAGTGCCTGTGCTCTAGCAGTTAACCACGTCATTTAATTTATCCTCTGTCTCTGCCACACAAGCGAGTGTGTCCTAGAAATTAGAAACCATGTTATAGTTGTGTTTATATTTCTACCACCTAGCACCCTGCCTGTTATAGCATATGTGTCCAATGAATAAGTTAACGCTACGTGAGGTTTCAGGAACTTCTGGAATAAGAAGTACTGTAATTGAGAAAGATGTAACTTTTTTTGTGATTTGATATGAATGTGTTACATTCATTGTGAGGAGGGATGATCTGGGGGAAAAGAAGATATAAGATAAAGAAAATAGGTCCCAGCAAATAGTTGAAGCCTCAAATCAGAAGGCAGTCAGGAACTGCACTACAATTTTTGCCACAGTATAAATCTTACTCGGTGATAAACCGATGTACAACAACGCTTTCACCAATCAACATTTTCTAGGTGTATGAAGGATCCATTTTGAGTTTAGGCCTATAAGCTCAATACCTTTTCCCTCAATAACCATGCCAAGCAGGAGTTATTTAACCTCATGAATTATAAAATGACAAGAAGCATTTCTATATCGGTTGTGGATTCAATGCCACAACAGGTTCAAAAGTTCAGAAGCAGCTACTGCCCAAATTTATCATAGTAAAGGTTAGTACATGAACAGTATTTTTAAATAATACATGTTTTAAATTATTGAAGGTAAGCATCAACAGGTAAGAACATGGTCTTTTTAAGTATCCTCTTGTTTCCTAAAATACTTCAGCACTTTTCGAATATTCCTCAGTGCAATTAATAATACAACTATGTACACTTTAATATTGGCAGAGAGTCATTTGTTATATTTTATTGTAAATAGTTATTTTAGCTCCATTTCCTCCAAATAGAATCATTATAATGGAATACTTATTGAATGTTTATTCTGCACCTGCACTGCAGAAATATTTTATAAATATTAAGTAATTTAACAATCTCATAGTGATTTTATTATGAACCCCATTGTGCAGATGAGAAAACTATAGATGAGACAGCACCAGAAACAATCTATTCTTATTTTTATGTCCAGAGCTTTGCTTCTTCTGTTGCCTTTGCTTGGAAGGCTTCCTCTCATTTTACTACTCTGTTCTGTTCTGCCTTTCATGCACTTTCCTACAATCTTCCCTAAGTTTTCCAGCACTAATCTGGCTCTTTCTATACAACTATTCACAATTCATCCATCCATCCATTCATTCATCCATCCGTCCACCCATCTATCCATCCATCTATCATTAGATACTGCTATGTGAATGGACATGGAGGTTTCCTGTCCATTGGTTTATAGTCTGACTTGTGTGTTTGCTTCACACAGTAGGCTCATCTCCCTGATGAGATCTTAAACTGCTTGAAGGTAAGTATGTTGTCTAAAGGTTATTTGTAACTGAACTTGGAGCCTGTATGGGTTAGCTGGGTTAGTAGATGTTACAGGACTGAGCTCTAAAAAACTTAGAGTCAAGAAATCCAAAAGGAAGTAGAGTAGGAAAAAGGAGTGGTCAAATAATTTGGAGAACTAGGAGAATTTTCATTACTATTTAGTTCTTCAGAGTGGTTTATAAAGATAACAAACAAATAAAAGGAGACAATTATGTTTCAATAGAGTTAGTTGGGCACCAAGGCTCTTAGCCATGATACGCAAAACTTCTGCTATCTTAAGAGAGATAACTGGTTGCCTACAAAATGGTATGAGTCTGGGGCTAGAAGTCAGATTGCCAAGGTTTTAGGAGAATGATAAGGAAATTAAAGTGGTTTTAGATCTTTTATTCAAGTATTTGGCAGCAGGAAATAAGATACTAATTATAAGAAGTTAAAGAAGTTGATTTCTTTTTAATTTAACTGCTGTTATTTCTTTTTTAATATTTTATTTATTATTTCCAAAGAGAGAGGAAGAGAGAGAGGCAGAGAGGGAAAACATCAATGTATGGTTGCCTTTCACCTGCCTCTAGCCATGGACCTGGCTGGAGACCTGGCTTGCAACCTGGTTATGTGCTCTGGCTGGGGAATCGAACCAGCGACCTTTGGGTTCACAGGCCAACACCTTATCCACTGTGCTACCAGCCAGGGTCTAGAATGTGATTTTTAATGTATGAGAATCTATACATGTTAGAAAATAAAAAGCTACAGAGAAAGGGGTTGAAGAATTTCCATGGGTCATAAAAAATTCAGTCCCCTCCCCCTTTCTATGGGAAAGGAGAAAAACAATTCAGTTCATTTCTCTAACCTCTAGGCAAATGCCATGTCACCCTCTGGGCTATTTATATCTGTTCCTCTTCAGTCTAGCTGCCAGACAGAGAAGTCCCTTGCTCTGCTAAGGAACTAGGCTCTCTGACAGATATTGACCAAATATAGTTTCGTTTTTCTTTCATCACCATTCAATTTGCTTAAATAAAAAGTCCAATGAAAAATGACTTCCTTGAATTTCTCTACACTGCATCTATCCTCTCCGGTTATTTTTGGATATCCCTCTGGAGTGATTTGGGTATATGCATGTAACTCCCCATTCACCAAGTCTAATATGCAAGTCTTAAATTTTTAAAACTGCCTGGGCAGTCTGTGGACAGTACAGACACAGTACAGGTTGTCCCTGTGTGAGTTGAAATCTGATACTCTGAATCCAAAGGAATTACCCACCATATCCATCTCTATTGCATTTCGTGTCTCCTTTTCCTCCCCGTCGTTCACCAGACAGTAATGTTCTCAGATCAAATATTCTCTATAAATTGAGGGAGCATTTAGCTGATTTATGGGGCTTTTAGCTATTATATACTTACCTATTCAATAAAAGTAAGTACTTACATCACATGACACATATGCTACCTTCACAATATAAGATCTTTCCTTCAAGGGATTCAGACATCAAATTGTAATGAGATTTCTTGTAGCTAATACATCACTTAAGGGCAAACTGACATTTTGATCTATTTCTTTTTTTTTTTTTTTCTTTTCATCAATGGAATTCAGCACACAGAATTCTTTGTAAGGTCCTTAAAAATTATTTAGACTTTCATTTTTTTTTAATGTAAACCTCTTCAATAAAGAAACTAGGAGCAAGAATATTGGCTTTGCACTTAAGGGCAAAAAGAGGGTCTTGGTCTTTAATTCAATATTAGCCAATTTCCTGAACCCAGGCAGAGTACGAGCTGCCTTAGCATCATGCCACAGGAAGACCATGAAAGGAAACATACCTTATGCTGATCTTATTGTGGTGTCTCAATCAACATATTAACAAACGATGAACAAATATTTACTTTACAAAGTACTTTGGGTATGTAGGTAACTCTATAACATAGCCTAATGAAGTAAATTCCTTGAAAGTCACTCTAATTTAGACTTAGTATTGACACTGTTGGCATTTAGGGCCAGATAATTCTTTGTTGTGGGTGGCCATCCTGTACATTGTAGCTTGTTTAGCAGAATCCCTGGCCTCTACCCAACAGAAGCTAGTAGCACCCCTCTCCAAGTTGTGACAACTGAAACATGTCTCCAGACATTGCCAGTAGTCTCTTTGGGGGCAAAATTACCCCCAGTTGAGAAACACTTCTCTAATTGGAACTACCATCTATTCACTTCACCTCCATTGTAAATATGATGGTAGCAAGTTTCCACAGTGTGTTTGGATCTAAACGTAGAAAATTACAGCAAAGTCATTTTATTCCATTTCTATAGAGTGGTTTAAGAAGGTTCAAAGAATAAAGCACATATGGGTCACAATTGTGAGGGCAGCAAAACTGGTTGCTGGCGCTCATTCCACAATAATCTTTTCTTTTGGAGTGAACTAAAACCTAGTACTGGCTAGCAATCTATTTCAAACCTAAGCAATATTCACTATCCACCATCTCGTTGCAACTCAAACCGATATTATCTAAACTGAACTTACTGTATCCTACTATATACTGAATGTTCATGTTTCCTCCAAATTCATAGGACATGAGAGAAGATATTTTTTCTATGAACCAGGATATGGGCTTTCACCAGACTCCATGTCTGCCAGCACCTTGATCTTGGACTCCTATGTCTCCAGAATTGTAAGAAAATAAATTTCTGTTGTTTATAAGCCACTTATTCAAGGTGTGCTGTTACAACAGCCTACATGGACTAAAACATATCCCACTGCAAAAATAATTCTCTTTGCAAATTGCCACCTTCTATCTATGGAGACACCATTCTCTAAGGATATTATATAACCGGTCTAAATTCTTCCCATATTCCACAAGTTGTTAGGTCTTATCGGTTCTTCCTTGCCAGTGCCATTCAATTGAAAACAACCTCTCTACCTCTGCATTCCCAAGACCAATGTTCTCATCAAATTTTTGCCACATTTCTGAAAGTTTCTATCCCCAGCCTTTCTCTACCTTAAATTATATTATCTTGCATACTGCTCTCAGAATGCTATTTCTGACATGTGAATTTTCATACTTTATGCCACCCTTTTTATAAACCTATATCAAGTACCTTTTATTGAAACAAACATAAATTTTCTAGCATGATATTCTGTGTGATCCCTCTGTTAATTTTTCCATCTCAACATGTTTTTTCAATCATTTTTTAATTTTTCAATTTAGTTGACATATATATCATAATAAATCTCACACCCATCTGATGCCATACATAGCTGTTAGACTGTTTTAAAATTTTTATTAATTGATTAATTTGAGAGAAAGAAAAAGAGAGATCAATTTGTTATTCCACTGATTGATGCATTCATTGGTTGATTCTTGTATGAGCCCTGACTAGGAATCAAACCCTCAATGTTGGCATATCGGGACAATTCTCTAGCCAACTGAGCCACCAGACTGGGGCTAGTTGTTAAGAGTATTATTGACTATATTCCCTATGCTGTACTTTACATCCCATGACTATTCTGTGACTACCAATTTATACTTTTTCATCTGATTCACCCAACTCCAAAACTTCCACCCATCTGGCAACGATCAAATTATTCTCTTTGTCTATGAATCTGTTTCTGTTCTGATTGCTCATTTATTTTGTTTTGTAGATTCAATTGTTGATAGATACATATTTATTGCCATTTTATTATTTTTGATCTTTTCTTTTCTTCTTCTTACAAAAGACCCTTTAATATTTCACATAATACTGATTTAGTGGTCATGAACTCCCTTAAATGTTTATTGTCTGGGAAGTTCCTTATATGTCCTTTGAGTCTAAATGATAGCTTTGCTGTGTAGCATAATCTTGGCTGAAGATCCTTGTTTTCCATCACTTTGAACATTTCCTGGCAGTTCCTTCTGGCCTGCAAAGTTTCTGTTGAGAAACCAGTTGACAATCTTATGGGAACTCCATTGTAGGTAACGAACTGCTTTTTTCTTGCTGATTTTAAGATTCCTTGTCTTTAACCTTTTACATTTTAATTATGAAGTGCCTTGGTGTGGACCTCTTTGGGTGCATCTTATTTAGAACTCTGCATATTCTGGACTTGTATGTTTATTTCCTTCACCAAGTTAGGGAAGTTTACTGTCATTTTTAAAAATAGGCTTTCAATTTATTGCTCTCTCTTTTCTCCTTCTGGTATTTCTATGATGTGAACATTGGTATGCTTGAAGTTGTCCTAGAGGCTCCTTATGGTATCCTCATTATTTTGGAGTTTTTTCCTTTTTACTGTTCTGATTAGACATGTCTTGCTTCTTTATATTCCAAATCATGATTTTGATCTGTGGCTCTTCATTGACTCAACTATTGATTCCCTATAAATTATTCTTCCTTTTTGACTGGTTCATTTGTATTATTCCCATGTTATTTTAAGTTCTAAGTTCATCTACTCTTTCCCTAAGTTCATTGAACATCCTTAATAACCAGTGTTTTGAACTCTGCACCTCCATTTTGGTTAGTTCTTTTTTGAAGATTTGTTCTTTTCTTTTATTTGGGCCATTTTCTTTATGTCCTCATTTTGGCAGCTTCCCTGTGTTTCTTTCTAACAATTAGGTAGAGCTGCTACATCTCTTGGGCTTGGCAGAGTGGCAAAATATACTAGGTGTCCTGTAGGGTCCAGTGGCACAGCCTCTTCACTCATCTGAGCTGGGCACTCCAGATACAGCCCTGACCTCTTGTGAGCTGTGTATACCCTTCTCTCGTAGTTGAGCCTTGATTGCTGTTGGCAATTCAATGGCAGGTATCTACTACAAAGCCCATTGTCTTCCAGGACCAGCTGCAACATAGTCCACAGGACTATGGAGGGTCAGATGTGCAGGGGCCTGTCTCACAGAGAAGGAATTACTTCAGTGGGGCTCTGGTGTCTGCTGAGTTTGCTCCTTCAGTGTGTTCTTTGTGGAGGTGGTTGAGTGATGCTTTGATGCAGTCTGGAGCTGCCCACCAGGTGGGGTTTCCCAGGCTTGGGTATGGAGAATGCTAAGGCCAGATGCTCCTTACTTGAAAGATTTAAGGAAAGCCTAAGGCATGAATCTTAGGCTCATTTGTATGGAAAATAGGCCATTTGTATGGAAAAGCTACTGCGAACAGCTTTGGTGGGCCAGCAAGTTGGTGGCATAGAACCGTGGGTCATCACCAGGGCAAGGCAAACAGGTCAGCCAGGTTGATGGAGACTCAGATATGGCACCTAATTGCTGGCTCTGTGTTGAGAGAGCTTAAAAAGGATCAGTGGCCTCTGCTAGCCTTTTGTCTGAGAGCTACACCCCAGCTCTTGTTCTAATGTATCAGTTCCTCCCCATATGTCCCTGTTGCCCTTTGAGCCTCTACCCAGCACTGGAACTTGGATGGAGTGAGTCTGAGTAAGTTCACACATGGGCCCTTTAAGAGGAACTTCCTGGGACTCCAGAAAACCTTCACCTCCCTCAGTCTCAATCCCTGCAGGTTTTTACAGCTAGAAATTATAGGAACTTCTATTTCTGGTACTGAAACTCTGGGCTAGGGGTTCTGGTATGGGGCTGGGACCCCTTGCTCCTCATGGGGAACCTCCACGGTTGAGCTATCCCTCCCCATTTTTATCCACCATGTCATACCAGTTTGTTCTACATCTCTGCCCCTGCTAACAGTCTCAATGTGTGTTTTTTTTTTTTTTTTTTTTTTTTTTTATGTATCTAGCTGTAGGGCTTCCATTCAGCTAGATTTCAGGCATCTCAGAATGATGCTTGTTGTGTAGTTTAGTTGTAATTTTTAAAAAGATTTTGTTTATTATTTTTAGAGAGGGAGGAAAGGAGAGAGGCAGAGCGGAAGAGAGACATCAGTGTATGGTTGCCTTATACCTGCCTCCAGCCATGGACCTGGCTGAAGACCTGGCTTGCAACCTGGTCATGTGCCCTGGCTGGGGAATCGAACCAGCAACCTTTGGGTTCACAGGCTGGTGCCTTATCCACTATGCCACCAGCATGGCATAGTTGTAATTTTGATGTGGTTGTGGGAAGGTGCAAGTACCACATTTACCTATCAATCATTTTTACTGGAAGCTGGGTTTGGTTTGGTTTTGCTTCCCCCCCCCCCCCAGGTCAGATTAGATCCTTCCAATTCTCGTTCACATTCTGATCATTTAAATCTTTATTTTATGGTTCTTGATCTGGAGCATTCTTTCCTCCTTGCTGCAAACCCAACTTTACATTTATAATTACAGTAATTACTGTTTGTTGAAAACCTACTCCCTGCCAGGTACAACACTATGTTTTATATATGTCACCTCAGAGACACTGAGCCTCACTTGTAAAACTCTGAGAAGTTAAGTAACATGCCCAACTTCATGCAGCCAGGGTATGGCAGGGTCAGTGTTTGCATCTTATTCCATCTGACTACAGCACCTGAGTTCTCCACCATAAGTTTAGTACATTACACAGTCACTCATGGGTGTATGGTATTAAGTGAAAGATGGCTAAACACCGTAAAAGAAGGGAAGTTTCTTCTCTGGAATTGCCTTTCCTTCCAAATGGGATCTCTAGAAATTAATTCTTCTTAAGGGTAAGCTTGGTATTTCATGAGTTGTTCAATTGTAAAGAGAAACAGACAGAGACTGAGACAAAAGACAAGCTGCACGTTTACATGTTACAGAGTTAAGAACATCAAACTGATGTACTACAGCAGTTGTCTGGTAGATTAATGCAGAGGGTACCTGAGAGACCCAATGCTATTCAATGATGTCAAGAATGTAACTAAAGAACAAGAAAACAAATAAACAAAAAGGACAGAAGGTAGATTAGAACCTGACTGTAAATGAACACTTTTTCCCAGCAAGAAACAATTACATAGACAATAGTAGGGTGATTGCAAGGGAAAGGGGTTGGGTTGGGAGGGGGAGGGGTTGGTGAAAGGGGATGAAGGGATAAATGGTAATAGAGAAAAATTCAATAATATTTAAATCTGTGCTCAAAAAAAGAGATAAAACCTAGAAACAATAACATAATGAGATCTCTACCTATATAGTAAAAGATTAATTTGGTAGATATTTTCTTAAATAGAATTCAATAAATTTTTATATGGAAAACTATTCGTTATTTTGTTTCTTCTAAACTAATATGTTTCTATTTGATATTCTTACAAAGAGCTTCATTTAAGGAATTATAACATTGAAATGTAAGTGAATATTAACATTAGATAGTTTTAAGACTAAAAAATTTATTTGATTGATTCTAGTGGATTATTACATAAGTAGAGTATTACATAATAAGCCTCTTACATAATTAGTCTCAAAATAGAAGAGTTTGCTTATTGCCTGATTAATAACATTATATTAGGCAGTGCACATAAAACAAATGATTATCATACGATTTTTAGTCCCAAAGAACTTACAATTTAGTAGTATAATTAAGACAAATTGACAGATTGGTATGATATAATGCAGAATTTAATATATATTGTAAATGTTTTGAAAGGAAGTTCAGAGAGGAAGGTAATTCAATTTTCAAAATCAGAGAAGATTTCTGGTAAAGGGAACATTTGAAGTGTTTCTTAAAAGAGTAGATTGTAAGATGTATAAAGGAGATGGAAGAAAAAAAGACATTTTAGGTAGGGGAAACACTGTGAAATTTTCACGTCATATGAAGAAATGAGAGCAAGAATGAAGTCTTGTCCAGTCAATGGCTATAGGTAGTAGGAATCTTTAACCAGTTTTCCTGAGCACTACTTGGGTCTGCCTTTAATGACCCAGGAGAAACTCTTTGTTCTTAAGCCAGATCATGGGGAGTCTTGAATCTGACTAAGAGATTTGCAATTTTTTAGACAGGGACATATGTAGCGATGTGACTAGAAGTATATTTTATACAATTGATTCTCAAAGGCTGATGAATGTAGGAACCTTGTTAGGAAGAGTATGTAAGAGGTTATTAAAATAGTCCAGGAAAAGAAATAAAAGACTGTAAAAACAGACATATAACATAGAATTATAGCAGGTGAGAGCATCACAGTTTGGCAGTTGATTTTTCACATACATTTATGGGCAATGGTATGTCCCTTATAGTTCAACAAGTTGAATTTATTTGCTTTAAAAACATCTGAATAAGTAATTGTCTTCACTATCTGTAAACACTGCTCTTTGAAAAAGCCTGATGAAACCTGTAACAAATGTATTTCAAGAGCAATATGGCTGGTTTGATTTTTGGCTTGGAAAGAACTCTGAAATATTAAAAGAAAGATTTTATGCCAATTAAAAATAAAGTTTTAGCCTTGGCTGGTGGCACAGTGGACAAGGTGCCAGCCTGCAAACCCAAAGGTTGCTGGTTTGATTCCCCAGCCAGGGCACGTAACCAGGTCTCCAGCCAGGTCTCCAGCCAGGTCTGCAGGTGAATGGCAACCATACATTGATGTCTCTCTCCCTCTCTGTCTTTCTCCCTTCATCTCTCTCTGGAAATGATAAATAAAAATCTTTAAAAATTCAAAAAAAATAGTTTTAGAGATGATAGATGTTTTTATTTAAAAGGTCACAAACAAAGCAAAAGAAAATTGGAAAGCTTGAATTATCTAGACTATTTACATTCCAGGAATTGAGTTGGTAGAATTGATATTTTTCTCCTACCTCCTCATCTTTAAACAGAACTTAATGCAAACAATATAACTATTTAAAAAAATTAAAATTCAAATATTGCCAAGGGAAAATTAACTTAAGGAGTTTACCTGACAAATCACATTCTGTAGATTAAGTATCAAGAAATTTTTAAGCCCCTGGCTGGTGACATGGCAGATAAGGTGCCAGCCTGTGAACCCACAGGTCACTGGTTCAATTCCCCAGCCAGGGCACATAACCAGGTTGCAAGCCAGGTCTCCAGCAAGGTCCTTAGCTGGAGGCAGGTAAAAGGCAACCGTACATTGATGTTTCTCTCCCTTTCTGCCTCTCTCACTTCCTCTCTCTCTGTCTGGAAATGGTAAGTAAAATCTTTTAAAAAACAAAAAAAGAAAAATTTTTATTCTTCTGCTGACCAGTATGACTCAATTGGTTGGAGTATTGTTCTATTTTTTAAAAATTCTCAGGTTTGATGGCCAGTTAGGGCACATGCCTAGGTTGTAAGTTTGGTACCCAGCTAGGTGTATATGGGAAGCAACAATTTGTGTTTCTCTCACATCACTGTTTCTGTTTCTCTTCCTCTCCCTCTCATTCTTTCTCTCTGTTTGGAATCAATGGATATATCCTTGGGTGAGGATTAAAATTAAAAGAAAGAGCCCTGGCTGGTGGCACAGTGGATAAGGCACGAGCCTGCAAACCTAAAAGTCACTGGTTCAATTCCCAGCCAGGGCACACAACCAGGTTGCAAGCCAGGTCTCCAGCCAGGTCCTTAGCTGGAGGCAGGTGAAAGGCAACCATACATTGAATTCTCTCTCCCTCTTTGCCTCTATCCCTTCCCTTCTCTCTAAAAATATAATAAATAAAGTATATTATATTTTTATAATATTATATATTATAATAAAGTATATTATAAAGTCTTTCAAAAGAAAAAAGAAAAAAAAATCATTTTTTCTTCTAACACTAAAAAATAAATAAAACTTTGCACTGTTAACATCAACGTTGAAAAAAATAAGCATAGCAGTCATGATGCCAATGCAAATACTGTATCGATACAATACAAGTACACCAAATGCCAGCCCACCTGGCAAAAACACACTTTCAATAGCATCCTCAGACCAAGTGCCAGCAAAACCCTCATTGAACCCAAGGGAAAAATGGGAAAAACAGACCTCATCAGCAGTCTTCTCTGTCAGGGTCGAAGGGAGCAATGATTACATTAATACTCTGCAAACTTGTCTTAAGGGGTAGCTGCTTCTATGGCAGGTGATAGAGCCAGAGGGCACTTACAAAATCCCTGCAAAGGGAGGCATCTGTTGTCATTTGTGCTGCATGGTGCTACAAATGGGAAAACTAAGATACAGCCATTTTCCAAATTACATCTCTCCACAGATAGATAGGTGCTGCCAAAAAATAAAAACAAAACAAAAACAAACAAAAAAGAAACAGTCAATTCAGTGATGTAATTGATCTTTTCTGAGCTTGGCCTCATGAAGATCAGCATTTGGAATTTTCTCTGTACGTCTCATCTAGTTAGTGCAGCGCACTATTATCTGGTGAAAACTCACAGAGGCACAAATAAATTATATTTGGCATTCAGGTTGATGCCTATGAGGATGTTAGAGGTGTCTACCCATACAAACCTGTTTTTCTGATTACAGTACAGGAAAAGTTGGATTTAATCCAAAAACCTTTCTTTTGTTGTTACTGTTCTAGGTTAAATCCGCATTTGGATAATGTAAGGAAGTTACCTGAATATTAGTTTTATTCAAAAATAACATTGATACACTGCTAACAACAATTAAGACAAATCCTTTTTAGTTGTTATTGTTAGGGAAATGGTTAGAAAACCAGTGTCTTAGTATGTTTAATAGAAAATTATCTAAGTGAAATTTCTGTAGCTACAATATAACATACTCAACATCAAATCTGTATTACAAAGTTATATCCAATTTTTTAATTTATAATGTAAAAAGGCAAAACTTTGGGTTTTGAGAAATATCACCATAATTTGGAATAAAAATCCATAGTGGTCCTTTTGTAGAATTGCTTTGTTAAAAGCACACAAAGGGAAAACATGAAAATAATTTATTTTGGAAACCTGAATATATTTTTTTACTGCTTTTTCTCTGGAGTCAGACAAAGACAAAATATTTTTAGTTTTACTGAGATAAAATCAAATAAGGTATAATAAACTTCTGGACCAGAACTGTCCAGTGCAACTCTCTGCAATGCAATAGGTTTGTATCTGTGCCCTTGTATATGCCAGTTACTAAACATGTTGCTATTGAAGCCTTAAGATGTAGTTAATGTGACTGAAGAACCAAAATTTTAAGTTTGCTTAATTTTATCTAATTTAAATTTTAATTTAAATACCAACATGTGGCCAGTGGCTCCTGTACTGGATAATGTAGGTCCAGACAATGCTAGTTGTTAGACCTTAGACAGATGAAGTCAGGGAATGTGGCATCTCACACAACCCTTTGCTTATCATTTTCTTCATTGGGTTGGGCCTTCTCTACCATAACCTCCTATTTACCTTATTTACCTATTAAGGATTCCATAAAATAGAGTGAATTTTGAAATTTGAAAACCTGAACTAGCTATACATAGATTTCATTTCAAGTTTAGGAAGTAGATCAGCTGAAGAAGAAGAAGGAGGAGGAGGAGGAGGAGGAAGAGGAGGAGGAG
>PVIW01006973.1:20276-79068 GCA_004026585.1 Noctilio leporinus | reverse complement strand
GATGGATGTAATACAACAACAATAAAATTTAAAAAAAAAAAAAAAAAAAAAAAAAAAAAAAAAAAAAAAAAAAAAAAAAAAAAAAAAAAAAAAAAAAAAAAAAAAAAAAAAAAAAAAAAAAAAAAAAAAAAAAAAAAAAAAAAAAAAAAAAAAAAAAAAAAAAAAAAAAAAAAAAAAAAAAAAAAAAAAAAAAAAAAAAGTAAAAATCCCACCCAAACCCAGTACAATTTGGATAATAAAAAATCAGTAATCATGCAGTATTACTTTGACAAAAATTTCTTAGAAGGGACATGAAAGCATAGGTGCATATAAAATAGTGGTTTTCAATGTTAAATCAATTTTATGAACATAAGAAATTATCTAAGCCCTGGTCAGTGGCTCAGTGGATAGGTGCCAGCCTGTGAACCCAAAGGTCGCTGGTCCGATTCCCTAGTCAGGGCACATAACCAGGTTGCAAGTCAGTTCTCCAGCCAGGTCTGTAGCTGGAGGCAGGTGAAAGGCAACCATACATTGAAGTTTTTCTCCCTTTCTTCTTCCTTACCTGCTCTTCTCTCTAAAAATAATAAATAAAATCTTAAAAAAAATTAAACTTAAAATAAAATAATTGATGAATAAATTTAAATACATTCAATCATACTAAACTATATTTTCTCTTACAGAAAACATATTCGTACTAAAAAACGGAATTAAAAACCAACAGTAATATATATATATATATATATATAATATTTGCATAATAATATGTATAATAATGTATTTTTAAAGTAAAAAATCCAAAACCAGCCCTGGTTGGTGCAGATTGGTGCCAGCCTGAGAACCTAAGGATCGTTGGTTCATTTCCTAGTCAGGGCACAGAACCAAGTTGCAAGCCAGGTCTCCAGCCAGGTCCGTGGCTAGAGGCAGATGAAAGGCAACCATACATTGATGTCTCTCTCCCTCTCTGTCTCTCTCTCTATCCCTCTCTCTAAAAATAATAAGTAAAAATTAGAAAAAAATATCAAGTTAAAAATCCTTATTTATTTTTTAAATGAAATGTTTCTCTTAAAAGCCAGACACTGACTTTCTTGCACTCCCCAAATGGCTTATAGAATGTTCAACTCACAGGTCATAATGCTGGTTCCACTTTGGGTCCAACGTGTTTTTCACAGTGTCCGTTGAGTGGCACTGCCCAGATCCGTCCACAACAACCTTTGCAAAGGGGTCAGGGAGTCCTGGAGAAGAGGGGACAGCCATGTCTGGATGAGACTACAGACCTATCAACACAACCTTAGAACAATCTTGTAGGCAAACAGGAACTTCAAGATCCTTTAATTCAAAGTAGAAAATCCTGGTAGATTCCCCCCTCCCCCTCTAATTTAAGGAGAGTTTTGCTCTATTTAGCTTTCTAAGCAAGTCAATCCAGCACATCACTCTTAGATTTTTAGAGGCTGGAAAACTGGACTTAAAGAAAACTATAAAAAAATAGGCTTAGATTCGAATTCCCATTTTTGATGGTCACTAAGAGTAGCTAATTAAATGGAGGAAAAGGTGTCTGTAAGGAACTGTATTTATACTTTAAAAAATCATACTTAGAAATCTTGTTTATTAACTTTGTCTACCTCTGGGAGCAAGTATTCACCAATCTTGTTTATTAACTTTGCCTATTTTATCTTTGGGAGCAAGTATTCACTGATTCGTAATTAGTTAAGTCCCTAAATGATTCAGGTGTTTATAAAGTCAGGGGCGGGGGGCGGCAAGAGGAGGGTTTTAAGAGATAGACCAGGATATGAGCCACCACTATGCAGCTCCCTAGCTACCCTGAAGAATGCCTGTGACGCTTGGTGGAGATTGGGGAAGAGGGTGAAAAATTCCAACCTGCAGACACCTACTTTATAGTAGGTGAATATCTCAAGTTTAGGGGTGACTCCTTTCTTTAGACAAGGATTCTCTATTTTTAACAATCCCTTTAATTACAAAGCTTTAAAAATGCAATTTAATTTATAAAATTTGACTAAAAATTTTACTGACACGCAGCTACTTTGTAGAAGAATGTCCCATCTGTATTTGAGCTGAGAACACTACCCAGCACACAGCAATATGTTAATGGGTGGATAGACAGAGAAAACACGGTGTGGCTGAAACAGGGAATCTGAGAGATAATTTTTTTTTTTTTTTTGTATGAGTTATAAATTCTGTGCCTTGGAGCTAAGGAGTCTCTGTGTTGTAGTCAACTGGGAAATGAAGTCTGTCAAACCATAGATTTCTATTCAGCAACCAGCAGGATTTTAGGAGAATACGCCCTGTTTACTTTTTAAAACAAGTTTAAAATTCAGAAATATGTGAAAATATTAATATTCTAAGAGAGCAAAAATAGGTGTTACTTACTGAAGAAGTCTTTCTTTGCAAGGTTCTTGGCACATAACACTAAAAACAAACAGAAAGTGCTAGGGTTAGCATTTATGGACAAAATTTTCACCACAGCTAGTTGCTAGGGACTGAATTGTGT
Organism: Noctilio leporinus; assembly: GCA_004026585.1. Lineage (NCBI taxonomy): Eukaryota > Metazoa > Chordata > Mammalia > Chiroptera > Noctilionidae > Noctilio > Noctilio leporinus. The sequence continues at coordinate 76,583 of PVIW01006973.1, read as the reverse complement.
ACCCCCGCCACCCCTAATCCACAGTGTGATGGCATCTGGAGGTGGGGCCTTTGGCAGGGGCTTAGGTTTCAATGAGGTCAGGAGAGCGGGGCTCCAATGATGGGCTGTGTCCTTACAAGAAGAGACCACAGGGAGCGGGGAGGGGGGAGGCAGAGGCAAGAAAGGGGAGCAGCTTAGACAAGAACTTAGTATAAAGGAACCATGGACATGGACAACAGGGGGGATTGACTTTGGGGGGAATGGGTGGGTGGGGAGGGGGACGGAGGGGAGCAAAAAGGGGATGGATGTAATACAACAACAATAAAATTAAAAAAAAGAAGAAGAAGAAGAGACTACAGAGCCTGCTCTCACTCTGCCCTCCATGTGAGTGAGGTACGGCAAGAAGGTGGCGTGCACAAGCCAGGGAGAGGCCCCTCACCAAGAACCAACTACTGGCTCCTTGATCTTAGGCTTTCCCACCTCCAGAACTGTGAGAAATAAATGTTTATTGTTTGAGCCATCTAGTCTACGGTATTTTGTTACAGCTGCCCAAACTGACAAGACAATAGCCTATATTTACAACAGAAAAAAAATCCTAAAAATTATCTCTGCTAATGATTACCTTCTAAATTTAGTACCAGAATAAACAAACAACAAAATAAAATTGCCAAGTAACTAAAAAGTGTTTTCTCCTCCAATCAGGAATCAGCTATAACAAATACAAAATGTTTTAGTTCGAACTTAAAATCTGACTTAAATACATGCAGACAGATTTATTAATATGCTCTTATAAATGCGTAAAGTCACATAAATGCAAATTCAAATGAAGACTTACAATATTTTCCTTTTTAGCTATTGTTAACATTAAAAACAACCTGGTATTTTTCCTATTCTGATAAATAATACAATTTTGCAAATGTAAACTTTTGTATGTTGGGTCATCACTAGGTGGTGGAAAAAACAAATGATGACATGTATGTTAAGAATTTAGTAAAATGTTGGCATATAGAAAGAATGTAATAAATGCTATTATTGTTATCTTATCAGGAGGTGGTATTAATTACTGTTAAGAAATTTTGCCAGCAGATCTATTACATGATGAAAGCTACCATATCAAGGGAATATACTCTGATGTCTCCTTTACATTGCCTCACAAATTTTGCTGATTTTTAAGGATAATATATTTTGTTATGAACTTTAAAATATGGTTACAAAATGTATTCATATAATACACATTGTTCTGCAACTTCTTCACTTAGTACATTTTTTATATACCAGCTTTAACAAGATATAATTCATATACAAAATTCATCCACTTGATGTATATAATTCAATGTTTTTTAGTGTATTTACAGGATTATATAACTATCACCATAATCAATTTTAGAACTTCTTCATGATCCCCCAAAGAAATCCTGTACCCATTTGCAGTCTAGTCATTTAACCTCAAATCCTGCCAGTCCAAGGCAATCACTAATCTATTGTACTTTAGGTCTTTGTGGGTTTACCTATTCTGGACATTTCATATATAATAATTGGAACCATATAATATATGGCATTTTATGACTGTCATCTTTCACTTAGCATGTTTTTAAAAGTTCATTCATGTTGTAGTATGAATCCATTCCTTTTCATAAGTGAGTAATATTCCATTGTAGGAATACACCACATTTTCTTTATCAATATACCAATGGATGAACGTTGGAGTTGTTTCTGTCTTTGGTTACTGTGAATAATGCCGTTGTACCAGTTTTTGGTTACACATATATTTTATTTTTCTCATAAACCTATGAGTAAGCCCTGGCTGGTGTGGCACAGTGGATAAGGTGCCGGCCTGTGAACTCAAAGGTTGCTGGTTCAATTCCCCAGTCAGGGCACATAACCAGGCTGCAAACCAGGTCTCCCACCAGGTCCTTAGCTAGAGGCAGGTGAAAGGCAACCATACATTGACGTCTCTCTCCCTCTCTGCCTCTCTCCCTTCCCCTCTCTCTAAAAATAATAAAATCTTAAAAAAAATAAACCTATGAGTAGAGTTGCTGAGTTACATGTTTAGTATTGAGGAACTATCAGAGTCTCCCACAGCATCTGCACCATTTATATGTCCACCTGCAGTGTACGAGTGTTCTTATTCCCCTCATCCGGGACTAATGCTTGTTATTATCCGTCTCTGTGGTTTTAATTACATTTCTCTAAAGACTTTATCTTTTCATGTCCTTATTAAATATTGGTATATCATTCTGGAGAAATTTCTATTTAGATATTTTTCCCTATTTTTAATTGATTATTTGCCTTTTTATCTAAAGACAAAACATACCGATCTGCAAATATATCCCATTTTTGGGAAGTCTTTTCACTTTCTTTCCTTTTCTTTCGTTAAAAAAAAAAAAAAAAGATTGTATTATTTTTAGAGAGAAGGGCAGGGAGAGAAGCAGAGAGGGAGAGAAGCATCAATGTATGATTGCCTTTCACCTGCCTCCAGCTATGGAGCTGGCTGGACACCTGGCTTGCAACTGGTTATGTGCCCTGGCTGGGAATTGAACCAGCGACCTCTGGGTTTGCAGGTCAGTGCCAATCCACTGAGCCACACCAGCCAGGGCTTCTTTTCACTTTCTTGATGGTGTTCTTTGAAGTACCAAAACTTTCAATTTTGACCAAGTCTAATTTGTCTATTTTCTTTTGGTGTTTGTGCTTTGGTGTCATGTCTAAGAAGGCTTTGCCTTACCAAAGGTCTTAAATATTTAGTTCTATATTTTCTTCTAACAGTTTGATGCTTTCAGTTTTTTTTTTTTTTTTTTTTATACTTTTAGCAACTCTTAAATTACTGTTACACTACTCTTAAATAGACATTTAGGTCTGTGATCTACTTTGAGTTCATTTTTATGTATAATGTGAGACGGGGCCCAAATTCATTCCTTTGTGGGTAAATATACAATTGTACCAGCACCATTTATGGAAAAGACGGTTCTTTCCCCTATTGACTTGTCTTGACATGCTAGTTGAAAAATAACTCACTGTGAATGTGTGAGTTTGACTCTCAATTCTATTCTATTGATCTACATGTCTCTTCTTGTGCCATGACCACACTGTCTTGATTACTGTCCTAGTTGTTCACACTGCTGTAATAAAATACTATAGACTAGATGGCTTACAAATAACAACCATTTATCTCTCTGTGTTGGAGGCTGAAAATCCAAGATCAGGGTGAATGGTTGGGTGAGAACTCTCTTCCAGATTGCAGACTTCTTATTCCCTCCATATGGCAGAAGGGGCTGGGGACCTCTCTGGTGTCTCCTTTATAAAGCATTAGGGTTCTACCCTCATGGCTTAAGTGCACCCAAAGTCCCCACCTATTAATAACATCATCTTTGGGGGTTAGGATTTCAACATACAAATTGGGAGCGGGAGACGAACATTCAGACCATGGTAATTACCACAGTGTTGTAGTAAGTTTTTAAAGTAGGAAGCATGAGTCCTCTAAGTTTGTTGTTTTTTCAAGACTGTTTTGGCTATTCTGGATCTGTTAAATTATCATATGAATTTTAAGATCAACTTGTTGGATTTTCATAGGAATTTTACTGAATTTGTAGGTGAACTTGGGGGAGTATTGTCATCTTAATGCTAAATTTTCAAATCCATGAACACGTAATGTCTTCCCATTTATGATACTTCTTTTATTAAACTTATTCCTAAGTACTCTATTCCCTTTTGATATTATTACAAATGAAATTGTTTTCTAAATTTCATTTTTAGGTTGTTTGGTTCTAGTGTACAGAAATACAACTGATTTTTGTATATTCAATTTGTATCTTGCAACTTTGTTGAACTCATTTATTGGCTCTAATACTGTTTTGTATTCCTTTGAGTTTTCTATATATAAGAGAAAATCATCTGCAAATAGAGATACTTTTCTTTTTCAATCTGGATGCCTTTCCTTTCTTTTTCTTGCCTTATTGCTCAGTACCTCCAATATAACATTGAACAGAAGAACTCTTCTACAGAAGAGTTCTACGGATCTACTATAGAAGACAGGGCATCCCTGTCTTGTTCCTGATCTTAGTCGCAAGGCATTGAGTTTTTCAACCACTGAGTATTGTGGGTTTTTTTCACAGATGCCCTTTATTAGATTGGGGAAGCTTTTTTACTGTTCCTAGTTTGTTGAGTGTTTTTATCATAAAGGGGTGTTAGCTTTTGTCAAATGTTTTTCCTGCATCTATTGAAATGATAATTTTACATTGGTCCTTTATTGCTAGGATGTAGTTATTAATTGACTTTCCGATGTTAAACCAACTCTAGATTCTGAGATAAATTCCACTTGGTCATGGTTCATAACCCTTAAAATACTGCTGTATTCAGTTTGCTAATATTCTGTCGAATAATTTTGTTTTTGTCTATAATCATAAGGGATATTGGTCCGTAGGTTTTTTTTTTTTTTTTAATATCAGGGTGATACAAGTTTCATAAAATGAGTTGCTAAGTATTCCTTATTGCTTTATTTATTTACTTACGGGTTGGGGGAAGAGTTTGTGAAGAAATGGTATTCATTCTTCTTTAATGTTTAGTACAATTCACCAGTAAGTCATCGAGGCCTGGTCTTTTTATTTTTGGAAGAATTTTTACATTACTAATCCAATTTCTCTACTGTTTCTTTATAGGTCAATAAGAGTTTTCATTTCTTCTTGAATCAGCCCTGGTAATTTGTGCCTTTCTAGAAATTTAATTTTACCTAAATTATCAATTTGTTGGCATACAGTTATTTATTGTATTTCCTGCTAATTCTTTTTAGTTCTGTATAGTTGATTGTAATATTTCCTATTCATTGCAATGTCTATACACTTCCTTTCTAATGTAAATATGCCATACATTTGTGTACATATATATTCACACACATTCTTCAGTCTTTTTTGTGAATAGAAATTTATTACAGCTTCTGATGGTATTTTATTTCTCTAATTAGAAAAGTAATATACTTGTAAAAAATGGAAACTGGGAAATGTGTAAATAAAAAATACACGTCCCTGGGCGCCAGCCTGTGAACCCAAAGGTCCCTGGTTTGATTTCCAGCCAGGGCACATAATGAGTTTGCAAGCCAGGTTTCCAGCCAGGTCAGTAGCTGGACGCAGGTGAAAGGCAACCATACATGGATGTTTCTCTCCCGCTCTACCTCTCTCTAAAAATAATAAATAAAATAAAATAAAAATACATGCCCCTAAAATCTCACCCTCACTCTCTGTTTACCATTTTCCTGGCTGGTCTCACATGCTTATTGTTCCCACTGAACTTTAGAACCATTTTGGGCATGTTAAAAAAAAATCATAAATAAAAAGGAATTTACCTCTTTGCAATATTGTATATTCCCATTTTAAATATAGTATATTTATCCACTTATTAAATTTTTCTTTAATGACCTTAAGTGAGGTTTGAAAGTATTTCATAAGTTTTCTACATTTCTAATTGGATTTACTCTTGAATGTTTTTGTTGTTATTACTATTGTGCATACCAGGTCTGTCCCAAAAGTATCAAGCCAATGTCAGTCTACTTAAAAGTTTGTGTGGCTGATGCTTTTGGGTCAGATCTTGTAGAAGTGTTCCTATAAGTGAATAGAGACAAGCTTTTCCTTTGATTATTTTTAAATCAGCCATCTTTTCCAACTCTCCTCAAATGAACCTGCAATGCTGTTTCCTCCAGCTTCCCTTTTCTTTCCCACAGGTTTGACCATCTCAAGGCCCTCATATCAAATTCGAACTGTCCTAAACGGAACTGAAATCTCCCCACTCCACCTAGAAACCTGGTCCTGGCCCAGAACCAGGACCATGACTTCAGAATCATCAGCAAACGCCCACCAGCTGCACAGCCAGAAATCTGTGTGTCATGCTTCGCCTTCTCAGTCTCTCAGATGTGTTGACTTTTTGCCATTTCCACCCTTGTTCAAGCTCCCAATATTAGCTAGTGCAAGTAGTTTTTAAAATTTAAACCTCATGTCTCATGCCTTTAAAAAAATTCATAGTGGTTTCCCATTGCAAAATTCCAGATTCTCCAGCCTCAAATATTATCCACCAGCCCTAGGCCCTTGTTTTTCTGAGGTAGGGCTGCTGGACTGCTTCTGACTAGAAGAATTCTTGTTGTATCTCAAAAAGATTAATCTTTGTTCATATTTACAAGAACAGCAATGTTTTCACTTAAGGCTCATTCCAGTGGAATTTGGTTATATCACAAGGTAGAGAAAATCTCAATAGTGTCAGCATAAAGAGAATTTTGCCTCAGTTTTGCGCCAAGATCACTTAGGGTCTCACTGATTCTAGCGTAGTTAAAGGCATGTGATTTCTCCTACTAGAATAATTTTGTGATATAGAGATAGAATTCTCTTTGTCCACTCTAGGAGATGCAGCAATGAAAGATAGTTTATTATACAGCATAAAGCCCCACACTACTGAATCCACCACTCATGTTTAAACAAATCTATTATACACCATTTATGAATTAGGTTCTGAGGATGCAACAATGAACAAAAGAGACATTTATAGAAAACGAAGCAATGTTTCAGTGTAGACCTCTGCACGGCTGCTTCAATTCCACGCTGAAGTGCTCCTTTACTTTGCAATCATTCCTCTCCCATCCCATAATTTCCTAACCACGTGCCACAGTTTCCTAATGTTAGGAATAAAGTAAGAGCATATTACATAATGTTCACTTAGCACCTCCAGATGCAAGGGCAGGCGGTGTTCTGCTAACTCGTGCACTCAATGAGTGAGGCAAGCTTCTTCACAGGGCCTTCATGAAGCCTGGGATACCCCAAACTATCTGTGGCTGTACCTTTTATTCCTCTCATCTTATATTTCTATGTATTACCATGTCCCATCTTTTCTTTCTGCTACAAGTCTCCTGACCTTGTCCTTTCCTGTACTTTAGTATGCATCCTCCCATTGGCTTCCTCCTTTCATAGTTAAAACAAGAGCAGCAATGACCCTCCCTAATGAATAACACATTCAGCCACCAGATCAATCTTTTAATGCAGCACTTTTGTGTTGAGGCTCAAAAACTTCTATGGCTCTGTACTGTATTTTCCTGCAAATATACATTTCTCCTGGGTTTTACAAAGGTCTCGTTCGAGTGTCACTTTTATTTCACACTACTCTTCTAGGTGTAGTTCAGTTCATCACCTTCCTCCTCTGGGCCCCAACCGTTACTGCCTCCAGGCAATTCCTCCTGCTACTCAGTCCACTTAACAGCCAGTCTCTGTGTCCCCGTTTAGGGTCGGGGGTGGGGTGGGGGGGGTGGGGGGTGGGTGTGTGTGTGCTACCGGCTCAGTGAAGCTTCCTGCAGGCCAATGTTTCCTGAATACCACTCTGCGGCAACATATTCACTAGTGCCAGAATTAAAAAAAAATATAGACAATGCGGTGGGGTTTTCATGAAACTGAACTTAAAATGTATTTTTTTGTTTTGGTGTTATGTCTTTTCTATTCTTTTCATGTTAAATATTTATTTAATGAAATGAAATTTTAAAATGTTAGTTTCAATAATGACTTGGCAAAATGAAAAATTCCCAATTTTATGTGGATAGTCACATTTACATAAAGGTTATGGCTGATCTGGGACTCTCTACTCTTAATTACTAGCAATCCATTTCCTCTCTCGACTCCTCCTCACTTTCAGAGCCATCCAGCTGAGTACCCAGGGCCTGTCACACAGGTGGCTTTGTTTCCCAGCCAAACGCAGTTCACCCGAAGGAGGAGCCCTGGTTCTTACCCCTCAGACAAGGACTTCATGTGGTGCTGGCCACTCCACAGGCCTTAACAACACTGACCATGATGAGCACGGAACAGAAAGTAAGCCAAAGAGAGTAACAGCGATAAAAATACAGAAAATAAAGCTATCTCAATTATTTAAAAAATATCTACGTAAAATTTTCATTTATTAGAAAATATAATGTACCACCTAGGATCCTGCCAACATGCTGCCAACACATGATATGCATGTAATGTAGTATGTTATTAGCTGCCTTCTTCACCTAATTGTACACCTAAAACTCTAGGTGTACTATCTACTTGGGGGAAAATTCTTTAAGCTACAAAAATGGGTAAAAAGAGAATTCCTGTTTGCTGGTCAGTGTGTCTCACTGACATGTCATCTTCTAGGCCTGTACCAGAGTCACCATCTGTCAGTTCTCAGACCATTTTAGGAAACCCTCAAATTTGTCTTGAGGAAAAAAAAAAAAAATCCCACTTCAGTTACATCAACAGATGCAAAGTCTTTAAATCCATACAGAACTAAACTCTACTCCATTATTTGCTTAATGAGATAACTTTTCCCAATCCTTCTCAGTAAGTTTTTACACAACACACATAGTTGTTTCACTACTCAAACACCATTAGATGAAAAATGACTTCTCTTTTGCAGGGAAAGTTATCTAAGTTAACAAAACATATTTTAGCAACCACCTGTTATCCCTATCGGCTCTGGGGTGGGGAGGGAGGGGCAGGACTCTTATAAACCAACAATCCTTACAAGGGTTTTCTAAATACTCCATTGCTTAAAATAAGTCTTACAGCTACATTTTCTATAAATGTATTGAATTAATTTAAACAATGACAAAATTGTGTGACTTTATTTGAACTCAGTATGACAGAGTTCATCTCATGCCCAAACCATGAAGGGTGAGGCAGGGTCCCTCATCAGGCAGAGGCTGGTTCCCAGGACTAGGGGTGTCCCTACTCCCCTGCTTGTCCCCACCAGCCACAAATACTAACACCATTCTTGTCACTTTAGTGTGTTAGGTTTTTTATACACATTTTCCTGTACCTGGTCTGGCTAAGGCGAGTGGACGTACAGGGCAGGTGTCACTTTTTCCAGTTTGTTGGTGAAATTAGTACAACTGAGAAAGCCTCCATAGTCACCCCCACTTCTACTCCATCTCATGTTACACTGTTGCAGCAGCTGTTATCAGGGTTTGAAATAAAATCCTCTATTTATTTATATACTGCTGCCTCGCCCCTACACAAATGTCCACTGGAACAAGGATTGTGTATGCCCTACTGTCTCCTGAGCTGGGGAGGGTGCACACGAAAGTTATTTAAAAAATATTTACTGAATAAATGAACTACGTATCAACCTTTTCTTTTTCTAGAACATAAGCACCAAGAAGGCAGAGACTATTCTAAGCAATTACATTCCTAGCATGGAGCACAGGGACTAAATGTTCAGTAGACATTTGTTGAAATAAATAAGTGCCTGAATGAATGAAAGAGATCATTTTGCTGGAGCCTCCACCACAGTGGGTCTGGCTGCTATCCCATACTGCCCCAGGAGCCCAGAACCTTGCAGCTTTGCTCGTGCGCACGCGGCTACCTGACAGGTCCTGTTCTTCAGAAAAAAGTTATGCTATTCCTCATGGTATTGTCAGTGACATTCAGTTTGTACTAAAACAACAAAATGTTCCCTTGCAGTTTCAACTGAACATAATAGTACAAGGAGGGAGGACTAAAGTCTATGCCAAACAGACAAGTCAAGTCCAGAGGGCATTTGGAAATTTTTGTTTGAACAAAGTCGTCATTAATGAACAGTCATTTTTACATCTAAAGGGATTAGCCTATTACATTTCAAGAAAATTTATAACCAAGGGGTATATTTAATTAAAAGATATATGTTTATTGATTTTAAAGATGCAAGAGATACATTGATCAGTTCAGGTACTTCTCACATGCTCCTAAGTGGGGACCTGGCCTGCAACCCAGGCATGTGCCTTGACCAGGAATCAAACTGGTGAGCTTTTGGTTCACAGGCTAGCACTTAATCCACTGAGCCACACCAGCCAGGGCTGTTTATTGACTTTAGAAAGGAAGAGAGAAACACTGATGTGAGACAGAAACAGCAACTGGTCACCTCTCATATACACCCCAAATCGGGGATCAAACCCATAAACTTTTGGTGTATGAAACAATGCTCCAACAAACTGAACCACTTGTCCAGAGCTAATTTTCATATTTTAATCTCAAATGTTGCTTTTCTTGACATCCTCAGTGTGCCCTGCAGAACCTGGGTGAAGAAAGAAGGTCTCACAGAAAGCAATTTCCTACTGTTTGACTTCTTCCCAAGTATTATAGGCTAGATACCTTAGCCCTAGAAGCTAAGAAAAGTATGTCATTTAAATCCTGTCTTTTAGAGTGACTTTTATCTTCAAATCACATTTTTGTCTTAATAAACCAAATGGCATGTTTTCAACCATGTTAGAGTAGAACAAGTATATCAAGAGTCTGGGTGATTCTACTGGTGGAGGAAAGTCTATTTCCTTGCCTTAGAAAATAGGAAAAGTCAGGTTTTAATTAGAGAAAGTTTTATCTAAATATTTAAAGTAATAGTTCCTAGATCAGTTAATTATCAATACTTGCTCCCTAAACATGTTTACTTCTCCATTCAAATGTCCTATTAAATGACTTATGCAAAGACAATGTTTATTAACTCCAACACTTCAGCCCCAGATGTCTGGTGTCTGTTCTCGTGAAAAGCACACTGTGATTTTACAACCAGGAACCGAGAAGCAGTTTTCAACTGGAGCTTCTAAAAGCATCCTGGAAAGCAGACGGTCTCCCAGGCAACCATCTGACTGGTATCTCTGCCAAGACATTTGGTGAAACCTATCAATGGAATCACAGTGGACAGTCTGGAAGGACTGGAAACTTTGTCATTGTTTTGTGGAACTTTAAAAATACATTCTCTCTAGTGTAACTAGTAGCAGCAGCTAAAATTTACTGAATATTTGTGCAAGATAATTAATTAGGCACTAAGTTACATACATAATTGCATTTATTCAACACCACAATCTCATGAAATGGTTACTATTATATGTCCATTTTCCTGATGAAAAAGCTGAGGCTTTAAAAGATCACAGAACTTGACCAACCAAATGATAGCTGGTGAAAGCTGCTGCTTCTGAGCAATGCATCCTTTTACCCATTTGAAAACATTTGCTGAGGGCCCAGCACAGGCCAAATCTGGCTCCAAACTCTGAGGATTCCAGAACTGAAGAAAGTTGCCTGTCATGAGGTATTTCCCATGCCTGAGGGGTTAACTTTAAAGGAAAATAAACTTAGATCCTCTTTAGAAATATAATTTTAAAACACTGTCTAAAAATTGACTTTTCAAACTTGGACTACTTTCACTAAGGTTAAACAGTATGAAAACACAAACAAACAAACAAACAAACAAATAACCAACTTTGCCAGGAAAGAGATGAATTTTCACCAAAAAGCCTGTTATTAAATTAACTATATTCGAGTGTCACCCTAGAAGGAAAGTGAATGAAGTCCATTAACCAGATCTAATCCAGGGCTAACGGGGAGGAGAGGCCATCCAAACACTCTCCCTTACCCGCCTCCCTCCCGAAGACCCTTTCATACAGCATGAAGTTCCTCTGAGGAAGCCGCATGAACAAGGTGGGTTAACTGCTGAGGGTAAAAGGGAAACGGGGATTTACTAGGAAGAAAGCAAACTAGCCTACAACCTGATAATCAGACCAGACCTAAAATAAATCAGCAAGGACAAAATGTAATAGTAAATAGTAAGAGAAAGTTCTGTCATCATTTTCTCTCCCCTTCAGGTACTGAGCTGACAAATGAGGTTCTATTAATTTGATGCATTAATTAGAAAAATACAGGATATCCAAAGGTGAGGACAAAATTTAACAAGGTAATGTAGTCGGTGGAAGTGGGGCTCTTTCATGGGACCTTGAGAAAAGCACTTCATGGAGTGATTCACAGGAGATAGTGGTGTGGACAGGATTTGGGTAGAAATGGAAGGCAGCCCCTATGTCCCATCTCTGGTCTTGCCTGCCATGGAAAAAGCTCGACCATGTCCCTCGGCAAGGCCAAAACAAAGACCAGTGCCCAGAGTTTCTGCTTCATATTAAAGCTTAGTCCTTTGGAGCTCAGGGGGCGACTAAGCTATTTCAGGCAAGGGGCTGGCAAGAAGTATTCAAAGTGAGGAAAAGGACTACAACCAAGATTACTCTATCCAGCAAAGCTATCATTTAGAATGGAAGGGCAGATAAAGTACTTCCCAGACAAGGTAAAGCTAAAGGAGTTCACCACCATCAAGCCCTTATTACATGAAATGTTGAGGGGATTTACTTAAGAAAAAGAAGATGATGAAAACTTTGAATATTAAAAAGGTGACAAACAAACAAAAAAAAAGGTAACAAAATTCACAACTGTCAGCAATTGAATCTAAAAACAAACAAACAAGCAAACAACAGCCAGAACAGGAACAGAATCATAGGTATGGAGACCATTTGGAGGGATATCAGCTAGGAGGGGGAAGGGGAAGAATGGAGGAAAAGGTACAGGGATTAAGAAGCATAATTGGCTCTGGCTGGTGGTACAGTGGGTAGGTGACAGCCCGCGAACCCAAAGGTCGCTGGTTCAATTCCCCAGCCAGGGCACATAACCAGGTTGCGAGCCAGGTCTCCAGCCAGGTCCATAGCTGGAGGCAGGTGAAAGGCAACCACACATTGATGTTTCTCGCCCTCTCTGCCTCTCTCCCTTACCCTCTCTCTGATAAATAAAATCTTTAAAAAAGAAAAAGCATAAATCATACAAAATAGACGGGATGTTAAGAACAGTATAGAAAATGGAGAAACCAAAGAACTTACATACATGACCCATGGATATGAACTAAGCGTGGGGGTGCTGGAGGTAAGGGGGGTACTGGGTAGAAGGGGACAAAGGGGGAAAAACTGAGACAACTGTAAATAGCATAATCAATAAAATATATTTACAAGAAAGGAACATGATTCATCTATAATGAAAACCACAGAGTTCGCTGAATTATGCTCCTTCATTAAGACAGCCATCAAAATGAAAGTTTGTAAAGTAGTAAAATTTTCAAACCAACGTGGCCAACACTGGATTCATAAGATTGTTTAAATTAAAAAAGAAAATCAAACATATCCCAGCAATCCCACTATTAAGTATGTAATCAACAGAAATGTACATTTATATATGTTAATCACATAGGTGAATGGTTATAGCAGCATTGTTAGGAATGGCCAAAGACTGAGAACCACTGAGATGCCCATCAATAGTACAATAATAAAGAAGCTGTGGTAGTCACAAAATGAAATATTATACAGCAATGAGAAAAACAAAGGACAACTATGTACAAAATTATGAATGAGCCTCACAAACATGGTATTCAATGAAAGATACAATATATTACACTATGGCAGTTATGTAAAGCACAAAAACAACTCTAATTATACTGTTGAATTCAGGCATGACTGTCCTTTTGCAGGACAAGGTAAAGGCTGGAAGAGATCATGTGGAAGGTATTTGGGGGAATGGCTAGGCTCTGATTCTTGATCTGTGTGATGAGAATTCAGTGAGTTATACACTTAAATATGTATATAGAAATCTTAATAATCAATGGAACAGAACAGAAAATACAAATACAGGTCCAAAGTATGAGATCATTTGATTAAAAATAGTTTTTTTTCCAGACTGGAAAACAGAATATCTAGTTAAAATAAATGAGACATGCTTAGGGGGAAAAATAAACAAGCCTTAACCCTCGCCTTATAACATACACAAAAACTGACTTAAAACAGAACACAAACAAACACAAGGTGTCATTAAGAAAATTCCCCCAATGAGAAAAGTCTTAATATACTAAATATATGACAAAAGACTTGTATGCAGAATATATTGAAATTATCAAATATTTTAATGATATAAATTATAGTATAAAAGTATATTTTAATTATATAAATTAAGTTATAAATTTTAAAGATTTTATTCATTATTTTTAGAGAGAAGTGCAGGGAAGGAGGAAGAAAGGGAGAGAAACATCAAATTATGGTTGCCTTTCACCTGCCTCCAGCTACGGACCTGGCTGGAGACCTGGCTTGCAACCTGGTTATGTGCCTTGACTAAATTATAAAAATTTTTAAATGGGCAAAAAGATTTTGACATGTCAACAAAGAAAACATTAAATAGCCAGTAAGCAAATGAAAACATGCTCAACACCACTAACCATCAGTGAAATGCAAATGAACACCACAATAAGGTATCACTACATATCCACTAGAATAGCTAAAATTAAAAAGACAGATAATACTAAGTGTTGGTGAAGATGTGGAGGAATTACAACTCTTATGCATCACTGGTTGAAGTATAAAATGGAAGACCCACTTTGGAGAATTATTTAGGAGATATCTAGCCTATGACCTAGTAAATTCTAGGTTTTCATCCAAAGAAAACATGTGTCCACAGAAAAATGTGTTCATGAAAATTGACGGATTTCTTTGTACTAGCCAAAAATGATATCCATCAACAAAAAAATGATGACATATTCCCACAATGAACACATACAGTAATAAAAAAAGAATGAACTGTTGATACATGCAAAAACCTGGGCAAATCTCAGAAACATTAAGAAACACTTGAGAGTATTTACTATATAACTGCATATTCATATATGAAACTTTAGAATAGGCAAAATTACTCAATTTAGAAAGCAAATCACTGCTTGACTGGGTCCAGATGCTAGGTGGGAAGACTGGCTACAAAAGGTTATTAGGAACATTCTGCAGGATGGAAATATTTTCTCTCTTGCATGGTGGTTACATGAGTGTCATACATTTGTTACAACTCACTGAACTATACACTTAGAATGAGTGCATTTTATTTTTAATTTTTCCTTTCATTTGTTGATTTTAAAGAGAGAAAATGAGGGAGGGAAAGAAGGAGTGAAACACCAGTTTGTTGTTTCATTTATCTATGCACTCACTGATTGATTCTTATATGTGTCCTGACTGGGGATCGAACCCACAACCTTAGTGTATCCAGCTGATGCTCTAATCAACTGAGCTACCCAGCCAGGGCCATGAGTACACTTCAATAAAGTTTATTTTAAAAGTGAAAATAGTCATAGTGCTGTACAAGAATATATAATGACGTGGAAAATTGGTATATTTAATTGAAAAAAGGTTACATTTTTCTTTCATCATCCATTAAAATAAAAGAAAAAAGGGTTTCATGGAGTGATGGGTGATTCTAAAGCTGGGACAGGTAATATACAAGATGGGCATCTAATAGTGACAAAGAGTAAGTGCAATAAATTAAAAAATAATAATAATAAATGCCACCACATTGTTGGAGGAATGACAAAGGACAAAGGAGCACAGGAGCCAACTGATAGCCTGAAATAGCCAAAGCTGAACATTTTGAGCATGAAAGTCAATAAATTGTACTGAATTACAACTCCAAGTATAAAATTGATATCAATGAATCTATACTGATACTAATAAATGATCGCATAAATTAATAATAGGGGGAAAAACCCAAATCTAATGTGCTGACAATTCCAAATAAATCATGTAGCTATTCCATACTGAGGAAGGGGTATGGGTGGTGCACAGTGATCTCCGCTCAAGAGTGGAGTATGGAAAGGGGGAGAAAGAGGAACTTTACAGTGGACAAACGTGACAAACACAACCTCAGCCCAGTGACTAAGGTCAACAACAATAGTCATAAATCATGCTGATGTAAGTACTTTTCATATGTGATAAAAATGCTACTTTGTGATCTTTCTCCCCAAAATACATCTTCCCAGCCTAACCACAAGAAAAATATCAGACAATTCCAAGTGATAGACATTCGACAATATCTGAAGAGTACTTCTCAAAAGTGTCAAAATAATCAAAAACAAGGAAAGTCTAAGAAGCTGTCACAGCTAAGAGTGGCCCAAGGAGACATGACAACTAAATATAATGTCATTGTCTTGAATGGGCTCCTGCAACAGAAAAAGTCTTTAGGTAAAAACCAAGGAAACCTTAATAGTAAAGTATTCAATTAACACAGTGTATTAGCATTGGTTCAGTAATTGTCACAAATGTACTACAATAATGCTAGACTGGGGAAATGGTATGCAGGTATGTGTTTGTGTGTGAGTAATATGAAACTCTGTACTAGCCTTAGACAATATTGTAAATATAAAACTTCTAAGTTTTTAAGTAAAATCAGTAAACAAAAACAGGTTAAAGAACAAGCGGTATGTACAGTATGACTCCTTTTTTGGTAAAGTTGTGTGAGTAGATAATATGTATTCTTCTCTTTGATTGCACTCTATAAACTCTGCAAAAATGAGTCCATAAATACCATTTATGAGGAAAAATAAAAATCTTTTAAGTTAACAATTAGTGACTTTGTGAAAAAGATTGGAATGATGGCAATGGTTCTTCCTCCACTTTTCGGCACAGGCCCCGCTGCTGCTCCTACCCTCTACTCTGCACTCCACTTATTAATGCGCTGTGATTTCAAAGGTTTGGAAACGTATTTCTAGGTTGGTACGTAAAGATGTCAGGGGAGACAGAAGCAAATGAAAAAGAAACAGCACTAAAGTCAGTAACAGCGTAAAATGTAAAGCTTTGAAGACTGTCCTGAGGATAAAATTTTCAAAAGTTAATTAGCAAGCAAAATAGTCTTCAGAGCCCTGAAAGGGTTTATTCTATTATTCTACTCTGTTTTGCTTCCTGGAATCTTGCAGTTTTTCATTTCTTTCTTGTAGGAGCAAACTGGCAGTGCCCACTGAGCACACTCTCAGCTGGAGTAAAATAGATAGATTATTCCAGACAGACAGACAGACAGAATGGACATGTGCTGCTGTCTGCCCTTCCCTCACAAAGCCAACAGAAATAACAAAATACACATTCAGGGCATATGTTCCCACAGCTCTGCCCACAAATTTTAAAAATCCCTAGAAGATGGAGGGCAAACAAGGGGGAGAGGGCAACCGTAGCTATGGACAGGTGACGCAGCCATGTGCAAGCAGGTACATCTGCAGACAGTGCGTCAGCACCCATGGGGGCCTGGGTGCGCGGGAAGGAAGGCGAGGTCCAGGTCGGGCCACCGCAGGTGAGTTAAGCTGTGATGAGCTACTACTCCAAACACTGCACTAAGCTTGAACGTTCTTCCATGAAAACTATCTGGATGATTCAGTAGGCTGCAGCTATGGGCAACTGGTGACTGGCAGCTTCATCACAACGCGCCAGCTCATGCATCTTGTAGTCTTTTTGTGACCCAGGTGACTCAGTCCCCCTACAGCCCAGACTTGGCACCCTGTGACTTCCGGTTTTTCCCCAAACTAAGATCACCTTAGAAAGGTGATTTCAGACTGTGGATGAGATGCAGGAAAATACAATGTGCAGCTGGCAGCAATTGGGAGAACTGGGTGAGGTCACAAGATGCCTACTTTAAAAGGAACTAAGGCATCGTTGCCCTACATACAAAGTTTCTTGCTTCTTCTTTAATAAATGTGTCTGTTTCATAGTATATGGCTGGATACTTTCTGGACAGCCCCCACCATGTACACACACACACACACACACACACACACACACACACACTTTTAATCCTCCCCAAGGACATTTTTTTCATTGCTTTTAGATAAGAAAGAGGAAAAGTGAGAGGAAGAAACAGAGTGAAAGAAACCAATTGATCTGTTGTCTCCACACACACCCTGACCAGGGATTAAATTCACAACTTAGGCATGTTCACCGATTGAGGACCCAACCTGCCAAGGATGATGCTCCAATTAACTGAGCCACACCAGCCAGAACAGAAAAACATATTTAAAAAAAAGCACTTGGCTGGTGTGGCTCAGTGGATAGGAGCTGCCCTGCAAACCCAAAGGTCATTGGTTCGATTCCCCAGTCAGGGTATGTGACCAGGTCGCAAGTCAGGTCTCCAGCCAGGTCTGTAGCTGGAGGCAGGTGAAAGGCAACCATAGATTGATGTTTCTCTCCCTTTCTTCCTCCTTCCCTGCCCTCTCTGAAAATAATGAATAAAATCTTAAAAAAAAAAAAAAAAAAAAGGAAACAAATATTGCAAAAAAAATAAATAAATAGAAAGGAAATCTGCCAGATTTTGCTTCTCACTAGAGAAGGAAAAAAACTGTAGTTGTGATATTTCATACATTTTCAAATATAACAACTTGTTAAGCTATAATTCACAAACCATAAAACTCATATTTTTACATTATGACTGCAGCCCAGGCAGGTTAGCTCAGTTAAAGGTTGCAGGTTCAATCCCTGGTTACGGCACATATAAGAATCAACTAGTGAATGCATAAATAAGTGGAACAAATTGATGTTTCTTTTTTTCTCTCCCCTCCTTCCCTTGTTCTCTAAAATCAATAAATTAAGTTTTTTTAAAAGTTGACTACAATTTAATGGCTTTCTGTTAGTCACCATCACCATTTAATTTCTCAACATTTTCATAATACCCCAAAGAAGTCCTGTGTCCACTCCCCATTTCCACTTTCCCCAGCTCCTAGCTACCATTAATCTACTTTCCATCTCTTTGCATTTGCCTATTCTCAAGAGTTTATATAAGTGGAATCATATGTTTTGGAGGTTCATTCATGTTGCAGCAAGTATCAGGCCCTTCATTTCTTTTTGTTGCCAAATAACATTCAATCATATGGCTCTGCTATAATCTATCTAACTATTCACCAGATAATGGCCATTTCAGTTGTTATCACATTTTGACTCCTATGGCTAACGCTGGTAATCGACATTCATGTAGATTATGTAGATATATGTAGGTGTACAATTGCTGGGTAATATGGTAACTCTCTGTTCAACATTTTGAGGAATTGCCAATTTTTTTTCCAAAGTGGCTGTATAATTTTGTATTCCCACCAGCAATGGATAAAGGTTCCAATTTCTCTATCTCTTTGCCACCAGTTATTATCTGTCCCAGAACCATTTGTTGAAAAGACTATCCTTTCCTCCACCTAAATATCCTGACATCACTGTCAAAAATTAATTGACTATAAACTTCTGGACTCTGTTCTATTGATCTACATATATCTATTGTTACTGAGAGTCACATTCTGTCTTGATTATCATGGCTTAGAAATAAGTTTTGAATTTGGGAAGTGAATCTCCAACTTAGTTCTAGTTTCCAAGATGTTTTTGGTTATTCTGGATTCCTTGCATTTCCATATGAATTTTAAGATCAGCTTGTCAAATTATACAAATAAAGCCTCCTGGAATTTTGGTAGGTAGGTACTGTGTTGCATCTGTAGGTGAGCCTGGGGAGTACTGATACCTTACCAATATTAAGTTTTCCAGTTCATGGACATGGAATGTCTTTCCATTTATTTAGGTCTTTGTCAATTTCTTTCAACAATGTTTTGTAGTTTTCAATGCACAAGTCTTGCGCTTCTATTGTTGAATTTATTCCTAAATATTTTTGATGTTATTTTAAAAGGAATTGTTTTAAAATTTCTTTTCCAGTAGGTAATCAGTATACAGGGAAGGGAGGGAGGAGGGACTTGGGGATGACAGCTAAGGAGTACAGGGTTTCTTTCTGGGGTGACAAAAATGATCTACCATTAACTATTAAATGGGTAAACTTTATGGTATGTGCACTATATCTCAATAAAGATGTTACCCAAGAGAGAAAGGGGGAGAGAGGGAGAGAGAATGGAAGGATGAAAATGAGAAAGAAAACAAACCTACTGAGCAGGTGAAATAAACCCTTGGCGTTTTGTATTTGTTCACTTATGTCAGTTGAAAGAAGTTCCAATGTCAAAATGTCAAAAGGCATTGTTAAGACGCTGGTGATTTACTTGGAAACATTAATACCTGTGAAATTAGTATGAAACAAAGTTGGATATGACTGCCATCGTATTAAACTAGGGGGAAAGAACCTGTGTTTTACTTGAATAATGTTAATCGAGAACATTTTAGATTGACAAGTAAGTAACCTGCCCATTAAACAAACCAACTAGAGAGTTGCTGTGATGATTTCAAAATCATTAGAACAGTCTCTCACTTGGGATCCCCGTTTCCTTAGGATGACTCAAACTTAAATTATTTTTAAAACATTACCAGTGTCTCACAGGTCTCCACTGCCTACTGCTTTAAGAGTTTAAAATACAAAATACAACTTCTCTGGATCTATTTTACCAACAATCAAAGCATAGGTTAAGTGTTCCCAGACAACAAGGTGGCAAGTTTTATTTCTGGGCCTTTCTTCATGCCGCCTGTTAGGCTCTTTCCATGAAATCTGACCATTGTTTCTTGAGCGAGAATGTAGGCTCAGCCATAGTGCAAGGCACATAGTAGGTACTCAATCATTATTTGTTGAGGAGATCTACTTATTTTATGCCAGACTATGTCCCAGGCACTCCACCTATGCTATCGCCCACAATCCTTCACAGGTGCTAGGAAGAAACTAAGTCTGGGAGGTTACCGACCCAAAGCTGCGCACTTTGAACCACTTGTCTAGTGATTGAAACTGTATTCATTTTTTGGATCACAGCTCAAATCTGATCTCTTCCCTGATAAACCAACAGTGATTTCTTCTTTCTCTGATTTCGAAAGTACTTCCTTTTTTGACACATAAATCTATACTACCTTGAATTACAATTTTTAAGTAGACTTTCTCTTTTAGAGAAATTTTACGTTCAGAGCAAGATTGAAAGTTAGGTACAGAGATTTCCCACATATTCCCTGCCCCCACAAGGCCTCACCTACTATCAGCAACCCCACCCATGTGCTATATTTGTTACAATTCTGATCCTATATTCACATGTCGTATCACCCAAAGTCCATAGTTCACAATAGGGTTCATTCCTAGTATTGTACATTCTATGGTATTAAAAAAAAAAAAATCCTCATCCAAGGACATTTGTTTTCACTGCATTTCAGAGGAAGGGAAAGAGAGAAAGAAACATCAATGCAAGAGAGAAGCCTCCTATATGTGCCCTGGCTGGGGATTGTACATGTCTAGACCAGGCAGGAATCAAACTTGCACACTAGGTATGTGCCCTGACCGGGAATTGAACCTGATTCTGAGTAGCCACAATGCTCTCCTTGGGAAAATAATACCACCTAATGTTTGAAGTATTTTTAATGAAAATTCTTATCACCCACATAAAACACAATGGGTGGCCTTTCTACTTCAGCCGGTCACTAGTCAGGCCAGACATGACTCATAGCGCCCTGGGAGCCACGGAGAACACAGGCTTCTGGGCTGCACACCAGCTCCCTGAGCTTCTGGCTTCTCCAACCCCCACCTAAACTGAGAAAGCACACACAATGGGCAAGAGGCTGTCCCAGGTCACGTCCTTTATCAGGTTTTTGTCTGCTGTAGTGGGTGCAACAGCCCTTAGGTCCTGAGGGTACAACCCATGCAAACCTAGCCACCATGGGCGCCAATACCTGTTGTGTGGACACCACTAGGGCTCTCAGAGTCCTGAACTTTTATTAGGCTGGCAAAAATTCCATATGTAAATCCTCTGAAGCTATTTATCCTCATTGATGTACTTCTAGACCATAAAGTTATCAGAAGAAATCAGGGGTGTCACCAAGCCAGTCAATAAACATAGGGAGACAGGCGGCATGACATTCCCTGGCTGGAAATACTGTAAACCATAAAGTTATCAGAAGAAATCAGGGGTGTCACCAAGCCAGTCAATAAACATAGGGAGACAGGCGGCATGGTATCCCTGGCTGGAAATTCTGGGCTTAGGAAAGGACCACACTTTTCACACCACCAGCAGTTCTCATGTGTTGTCCGTAGGTCCTAATACTCTCCAAATCCACAATCACCACTAACTGGAAAATTCAAACCCAATAAAACAATAATTTTTACTTAAAGTTGAACTGTTGGAACAGTAGATGTCTGCACCTTATTTCATGAATGTGTTGTCGAACTTATGAAGGTTAGTTTTGTTTGTTTTTTGGTATAAGGAATTTTATCTGTTGTGCAAAGAGGGTTATCTGGCTCCTCAGCAGGTTCTGGGCTCCATTAAGATTGTCCATTTCATGACTGTAGCTCTAGTTCCTCTTAGAGGTTAAGAGATCCGAACACCTATGAAAATGGGCATTGATGGGGGCTACACACCCTTTGACTCAAGTTAAATCCCTGGTGTTGGGGGTGCGTGGGAGCTGTGGCTACTTGCTGCCTGGTGCTGCCGCAGCCCCAGAAGTAGCCAGTTTGGAGAGTAAAGTCGAGGTCTCTGCGAGGCCGGGGCAGGGGTGGGAGGCAGTTCCCCTTATACTCGGCCATCTTGGCCTGATCCTGCTTATTTTGGTTTGGGATCTGTAGCATTCTCATGTACCCCCATTCTGACCTTGGCACTGAGGGGCCGGTACTTGAAACAGCTTTGGGATCAAGTCTTTCTCCGTGAGCCACAAGTCAGCCATGCGCATAGCTCATTCATTGGTGTCTCCCAGCTGTTTGATGAGCTTCTCAGTGTAGCCCCTTATCTCGTCCATGCGTGCCCATGACACCTTGAAACCTTAGTGTCGCACCAGTCCTGTAAGCAAGTTCTGCAACAAGTGGATGTGGCACTTCGGACCAAGGCCCAGGCAGTGAAATACATGCCATGGGAGATGGCGGCAGTGACCAACAGCCACATTTCTCCCCTTCTCAGCTGAAAGTTACTATTTTATAATGGTGCCGTGTCTGTTCAATAGGAAGAGAACAGCCTCTTCAATAAATGATGCTGGGACAACTGGATATCCACATGCAAAAGAATGAAATGAGGCCCCTTCCTTGCATCATTTATAAAACTTAGAAGGATGCAGAAATCTTCATGACCTAGGGCTAGGAGTAACTGGTTTCTTAGATGCAGCATCAAAAGTACAAGTAGGAAATGAAAAAAAAAAAAAAAAAAAAAAAAAAAAGATAATGGACTAGACCAAAATTAGCAGCTTTTCTGTTTCAAAAGATATTACCAAGAAAGTGAAAAGACAGCTTAACTGGTATAGCCAGTGGGTTGGGTATCGTCCACAAACTGGAAGGTCATAGGTTCAATTCCCAGTCATGGCACATGCTTGGGTTGCAGGCCAGGTCCCCGGTTGGGGGCACATGAGAGATAGCTAATTGATGTTTATCTTGGGCACTCATATTTCTTTCCCTCTCTTCTTCCCTTCCCTTTTCTTTAAAAATAAATAAATAAAATATTAAAAGAAAAAAAAGAAAGTGAGAAAAACAAACTGTTAAATGGGACAAGATATTGGTAAATCAAGTATCTGCAAAATCTGGTAAGGAGATCGTATCCAGAATTTATAAAGAACTCTTTTTTTTTTTTTTTTTAAATTTTATTGTTATTGTATTACATCCATCCCCATTTTGCTCCCCTCTATAAAGAACTCTTAAAACCAACAACAGGAAGACAACCCGGTTAAAAAAACAGGCATGGGATCTCGTGGGCCCAAAGAAATTACTAAGACATCTACAGAGACAGCAAGTTGATTGAAGATAGTAGCTTGGATTAATTTAGATGGGAATACAGGGAATAGTAAGTGACCACAAATGAATGTGCAGTTTATTTTGAGGGTGATGAAAATATTCTGAAATTAGATGGTGATGATTATACAAATCTGTGGATAGACTAACAACACTGAATTGTACATTTAATGAGTCAAGTTTATGGTTTAATACTTACCTCTCAAGTAAAAAGTAAAATGCAACAGTGGTTTAAAGGTTAATATGAGTGGTATTTGTTTTCCATAAGACAAACCTTCGGTCTTAGCTTTATCTTTTTAGGTAGTTACAGGTCATTGTTTAAAATGCCATGCTGTGTGGAATAAGGCATGTTAAATAAATTCTTTAAACAGAAACAAGAAAAGGAAACCGTAGTGCCAAGCAGTTCAGTTCCGTTTACCACACTCAATTCCTCATCAGGTCATATCAATTCATCCTTTGTAGCAGCTGAAATCTATTCTTTCCAGACCCACAGCTATTGCTCAATTCTTGTGTCATGTCTGAGTTATTACAATGGGCTCTGGCATCTCTTTTCTAATTCATTTTAATTATGAAATAATTACTTGTTGGGCCAATGAATAAAACACTCTTCATTTTGTAACTCTCCTACACATAAACCTCTGAGCTCAGTACCACTTACAAAATGAACTATAAATTCCTCCCTGCTCCAAGACTGTAGACACATCATAACCTCAGCAAACAAACTTCCTGGGGATTCATGAAGTAAGGAAAACATATCTCCCTAATACTATCCTGGCTTTTGACTACTTAATCATATATTGATATGGATGTTAATCCAAACACAATTTGGTGAAATCCATGCAATGCATACTCACCAAACTTGAACCAGATGTGAAAAATAATCATTCCACAGTAACAAACATCATGAAGCATTCCTATCAAATTACTATGTGGTAGTCTACTGAAAAATATTTGCAGACTACACGCAGAAAATGATCAAAAACTTCCATGTGTCTCCCCGAGGGTTTGAGCATTCACACCACTGTTCAGACCTGACTCAGAAAAGTCTCTAGGCCATTGTTGGGTGGGGAGAGTGGAAAGTGCCTTTGGGAGGCACTTATTACCTAATGCTCTAGAGACCTGGGATGGTTCCCAATGCACTCCACCTCCTAACTCCAGCTGTGTGAGTATAAGAAGCCCTCTCCAACACCACCCAAAGAAAGGACCCACCTTTGGAATAGGACTAGAACAAAAATAACACTCATAAGTTAAGTCATTTGGACTACTTGAGAATAAAGAGTTTTCACAACATGGTAATTTTCCTGTAGCTATAAGGACTTAGGAAGGTCAGAAATACATATAGGAAAGCAGTTATAAGTGCTATTCTTTGTAAGTCCACTTTTGGAGAGGTAGGAAGATGTCTAACAGAAGTTGGCCTGGTACCAAAGAATCTCAAAAATCCATCCGCTCCCTCAAATACAAATGTTCCTGCCAAGGTCCTGCTCCAGCTGAACCCTACCTACAGCTCCTATTCTTTCCAGCCACCCTGGCTTCTACTCCAATCCAAATTACAGATTTCTATGACTTTGCATCCCAACACTTGTCACTTGGATCACGCTGGGCTCAACTTCTTACCTGATTTCTCCCACTCTAGGCAGCATGTATAATAACCTCTGTTCTTTACGACACATTTCTCTCTGCCTAACTACCTTCTGCCCTCACCTGGATGTGTAGCTCAGACTGAAGCAATATAGAATCTTTCTTCCCTATACGAGGCCAAAATATTTTGAAATTAAAGTCCTGCATTCAAATTCCAGCTCAGCTATATAGATAGGTAACATGGAGCAAACGACTCAGTCTCGGCCTTAATTTTCTCATCTGTACCACGGAGGTAATACTCCCTAGTTTTCAGTGTTATTATGAGCATCAAAATAAGTACTCAATAGAGAGAGTTGTTATGATTAACTTATCTCGATAATTACTACTAATATCATTGCCACTCATCAAGAATGTCTGGCAATGTGACAACAACTTTACTCATTTAAATTCACAAAGTGCTAACATATGTAATATTTATCCTCATTTTATAAATATGGAGACAGACATAGAGGGGTTAGGTAATTTGCTTAAGATTATATGACTATTTAATGGCAGGTTCAGGACTCCAAGCCTAGCCTTTCAAGTATAGTTGATCCTCATTATTCTTGGACTCTGTATTGGTGAATTTGCCCACTTGTTAAAATTTACTTGTAACTCATAAGAACAATAAAATTAAATTTAAAAAAATATAAATTTACTTGTAACTCCAAAATCAATACTTGTGGCACTTTCTTGGTCATTCACAAACATGTGCAGAGTGTCAAGAAACTAGAATTACTACTGAACACATTCCCAGCTGTGGTAGAACAAGGTGACATTCTGCCTCATTGTTTCAAATCTTATATTATAAACAAGTGTCCTTTCTGAGGTCTACTTAGTGCCACCTTTTTCAATTTTGGTGTTTTTTGTTAGTGCTATTGTTATTTGAAATAGCCCCCCAGAATTGAAGTGCAATCTACTAATCCTAAATTCAAGAAGGCCTTGGTGTGCCTTATGAAAAAAATACACGTGTTCAATACACTTCATTCAGGCATGGCTTACAGTGCTGTTGGCCATGCCATGAGTTAAATGTTAATGAATTGACGATATATATGAAATAAGATGTCTTTAAATAGAAGCACACATGAAAGAAGCTTATGTACTTATCAATTGATGAAAATGTAGCCAGAGGCTCACAGGAACCAAATCCTGTGTTCCTTAGGAGTGATGACCGAGTCACTAATTCACTGTGGGCACTTTATAGAACACAGCTACTATGGATAACAAGAATCCACTGCAGAGTCTTCTTTCTACCCACAGTCAGGTCTGGTATTATCCACACCTCAGGTACTAAGCACAGACTCACACCCTAACTTTATACTCCCATAGCCCACAGCACACCATCCATCAGACACAGAAGAAAAAACAAGAGTGGAATGAAGAAAAGATGCAGCAAACTGTTGGGAGTTTCAAGCAGTTCCTCTCAAAGAACCAACACACAGACTTACCGAGACTCATTCCCTCTAAGCTCCAGTACAGAAGTAGCAGCTTAAAAGGCACTAGTAGCATATGGAGAGGAACTGAAGTGTCTGGCACAAAGCAAGAGCTGGGAGGGAAGCTTTTTCCCAGACAGAAACGTGGGAAGAAGCCATTGTCCCTTTTCTGAACCTTTCCCACCACAGAGCCTCAGAGCTGGCAGGCAGGTGGCACAGCTGAGACTCCATCAACCTGGCTAACACTGTTTGCCTCACCCTGGAGATACACTGAAGCTCCATGCCACACAAATATGAGTCCAACCAAGCTGTGAACAGGGGCTTTTCCACATTAATGGCTTGTCATAGCTCAATATCTCACAACTTCCTAAATCTTCTCAAACAAGCAATAACTAGTCTTAATGACCCCCTACCATCCCCCCAAACCCCCATACCTCTTGCTAAGTGGCTCCAGGGCTGGTACTAGCAGTAGCCAGCCTAGGTTCACAGCTTGGATTTGCCTGGGAACCTCCAAATGCAGTACAAGTAGCAGCTACCTGCATGTTGCTGTATAGCTCATGAAGGCTGGCCCCAGGCAGGCCACAGGTCGGGGCTGGCCTTGGCCTGCACCACCTGGAAAACCCCAGAGTTGGCACAACCAGTGGACAGCTACAGACCACATCAGAGTACCACTATCCTGCCCCTGCACAGGTGATCCTCCATGGAGGTGGAGGTTGGTGGTCAGCGGTCACAGCCAGTCCTTGCAGCCGACTGGCCTGGGTAAATCCCTCCTATTGATCTGCCAACAGCAGCCAAGGCTCAACTACAAGAGGGTGTACTCAGCTCACATAAAGGGCACACCTTAAGTACCCAGCTTGGGTGACAGGGGAGGCTATGCCACTGGATTCTACAGGACACCTACTATAGGCCATGCTACCAAGACAGGGAGTCTAAACATAAGACACAAACACAGAGAGGCTGCCAAATTGAATAGACAAAGAAACAGGGCTCAAATGAAAGAACAGATCAAAATTCCAGAAAAAGAACTAGTCAAAATAAAGATAAGGAATTTATCAGATGCAGAATTTAAAACATTGTTATAAGGATGCTCAATGAACTCAGTGAGGACCTCAATAGCATAAAAAGGATCCAATCAGAAATGAAGGATGCACTAATTGAAAGAAGGAACAATTTACAGGGAAACAACAGTACACTGGATGAAATCAAGAATCAAATCAATAACTTGGAACACCAGGAAGCAAAAATAACCAGTCAGAACAACAAGAAGAAAAAAGAATCTTAAGGAAATGAGAACAGTATAAGCAGGCTCTGGGACAATTTCAAGTGTTCCAACATTCACATTGTAGGGGTGCCATAAGGAGGAGAGAAAGAGCAAGAAATTGGAAATCTATTTGAAAATATAATGAAAGAAAACTTTCCTAATTTGATGAAGGAATTAGACATGCAAGTCCAGGAAGCACAGAGTTCCCCAAACAAGATGGATGCAAAGAGGCTCATTCCAAGAGACATCATAATTAAAATGCCAAAGGTTAAAGATGATAAAGAGAAAATCTTAGAAGCAGCAAGAGAAAAGCAGTTAGTTACTTACAGGGGAGTTCCCATAAGACTTGTTAGCTGATTTCTCAAAAAAAACTTTACAGCCTAGAAGGGATTGGCAAGAAATATTCAGTCATGAAAAGCAGGGACCTATAGCCAAGATTGCTCTACCCAAGAAAGATATTATTTAGAACTGAAGGGCAGATAAAGATCTTTCCAGAGAAGAAATTACTAAAAGAATAATCATCATCACCAAACCATTATCATATGACATGTCAAATGGACTTACTGAAAAAAAAGTGAACAATAAAATGGCAATAATCCATACTTATCATCAACTGAATCTAAAAGATAAACTAAGCAAACAATAAGAACAGACATCCCTGACTGATGTGGCTTAGTAGACTGGTTGTCGCTCTGCAAACCAGAGGGTTGCTGGTTCTATTCCCAGTCAGGGCACATACCTGGGTTGTGAGCCAGGTTCTCAGGTAGGTGTGCGTGAGTTGCAACCACACATTGATGTTGTTCTCCCCCTTTCGCCCTCCCTTTCACTCTTTCTAAAAATAAATAAATGAAATCTTTTAAAAAAAATAAGAGAAGAACAGAGATAGAATCATGAATACAGAGAGTGTTTTGGTGGTTGCCAGATGGGAGGAGGGCATAGAGAAATGGGAGAAGAGGTGAGGGGATTAATGGCCAGTGGCACAATGGATAGATAAGGTGCTGGCCTGTGAACCCAAAGGTTGCTGGTTCGATTCCTAGTCAGGGCACATAATCAGGTTACAACCAGGTATCCAGCCAGCTCTGTAGCTGGAGGCAGGTGAAAGGCAACCATACATTGATGTCTCTCTCCCTATTTGCCTCTCTTTAAAAATAATAAAATCTTAAAAAAAATAGTACAAATAGAGAGTTACAGAATAGCCATGGGGATGTAAAATACAGTATAAGAAATGGAGTAGCTAAAGAACTTACATGCATGACCATTGACATGAATATTGTGGGGATTGCCTGAAGGAGTGGGGGGTGCTGGGCAGAGGGGGCAAAATAGAAAAAATTGGCACAAATGTACTAAACAATAATATACATAAGTTTAAAAAAGAAAATAAGATCTAACAACTGCTACCTAAAAGTAACCTGAGATATTTCAGGACAGCAACCTAAAAATACTAGAAATACAAAGAGGATCAAACTAAAAATTCATAAATGGAAATCAAGAAAAACCATAAGTAACTTAATATATGATAAAGAGACTATGTCCTATTGAATGAAAATATTAAAACTGAACAAGTTTAGGACAATATTTAGCAACTTAATTTTTAAATAACTCCCTAAGTAATTTTTAAAGTATAGCTCTCTAAATCCCTGTCTTTTAAGTCACTTAAATTTAACATAAACAGCTGCGCAGGGTACCAACAGCTGAATTGGAAGAGTATAAAAGGGAATTTGAGTCAATCCAAATAGCATCTGTCCTGCAATAAGTTTCTCTAACATAGGTAGCTCACGTTAGACTGTTCAGTGGAAATGACGCCATAATGGCATGGAAGTCTCACTGATTCCCTTGTGAGTTTCCAGAACAAAAATGTGGAGGGAATGGAATGGTTTGAAATCATAGGCAAGAACGGAAAAAGTCCTCACCCAATTGGGCCTTAGCCAGGAACTGTGTGTTAAGAAAGCTGTAAAGGAGAGCCTGCCCCTGCTTCCCACCGCCCAGTCGAGGAGAGGGCTTGCCAGCTCCAATGCTGCCCTGGCTCCTGCCGTTGGGCCTGTACTGTCAGAACTTCACTTCTGTTTGTGTTGTCCCGATACTCTCCATCCACGTATCAGTTCAAACCTTGCTAGAATTTTCACCCTGCTGGTTTTATACGTTTTTAGTATTTATTCAAGCAACATCCATCCACACTGAGACTGCCTACCCAGGTGGTCCAGGTAACCCGAGGTACAATTATTGCTTTTGCTAGCAGTTATCAAGTCACACAGATTGAGAGATCTGTCACAATCTTATTTGTTTCATAAGATGCTATTTTTAGTGCACGATTTGCAGGATGCAAGGTGTTTCAGAAACAAATAATTTGTCATAGCAAAAAGAACTATAAATAATTATCAAGTGCTTACCTACCACTACGTACAGTCAGTGGGCTAGGTACTCAAAGCTATATTTAGGACCTGAAAGAGTGTTTTTTTCCTAAAGATCCCAACTTAGGGAAGTGAGCACCTCTTCTTTAGTTTGCTAGGACTGCCATAACCAAGTGCCAGGCACAGGTGGTTTAAACAACAGAACATTGATCATCTCGGTTCTGGAAACTAGAAGTCTGAGATCAAGGTGACAGCGGGGTTGATTCTTCCTCAGGGCTGCAAAGAGAAGCCTCTCTCCCAGCTTCTGGAGGTTTGCTGGCAATCCCTGGTGTCCCTTAGCTGCCTGACACAACACCCGATCTCCACCTTCGCATTCACTGTGCATCCCCCTTCATGTGTGTGCGTGCAAGTATTCCCATTTGGTAAAGATGCTAGTTATATTGGATTAGAGGTCCCACCCCCATACTCCATATGACTTCTTAACTAATTACATCTGCAATGGCCCTATTTCCAAATGGATCACATTCTAAGGTACTGGGTATTAATTAGAACTTCCACATATGAATTTTAGAGGGATACAATGCAACCCATAACAACTTCTAATTCACAAACTGGAAAATATTAAAACTTATCATTATTTTCAACTTCTGGTAATGGTAGAAGAGAGGTAAGTCAGTCTGCTGAAAACAGCAAAAGCTGAAAAAAAAAAAACAAAAATTATTTCCTTAAGAGCACCAAATACCTAACGAGTTAGCGAGGATGCCCTGAGCCCAGATCCCGTCAGTACTTGCGGCCAGCAAGAACCAGGAAGTCCAGCAGCTTTGCCCTGGAGTCACTTGCTGAGAAGTGTCCTTTTAGAGGTTTTGGGATGTGGGCTGGAATCTGTTAACTGCCAATGATGGGGTCCTGTTGAATTATCTCTGTTGGGCTAGCTCTTGAAAGGCAGCATGCTGTGACAGTAGCCCAACTTTGTATCAGATGGGTGGGCGAAAAAACTCAAGCCAGGGTTCTGGGCTACTATAAATTAACCTTCAGATACAGATGTCCAGCACACCTGAATGCGGGGTAAACTACCAATCAAGTTCCAGGTAATCACGAATGGCCCTCAGATAGGTTAGATACAAATAACACTATGTGTATTATGAAAACAGAACTGACACTGAAACCAGGACTACAGAAGGCTCGTTAGAACACATGCCCTGAACCCAACTGAATCAATGCCTGCTGAAACAAAACTGGGAAACAGAGTTTATTCTTGCATTATTTATTGATTATTGTATTATTTTTCATATTAACAACTGTTAACTTAGTTTTGTCCCATCCTATACATCAATATTAACCCCAGGATTTAAACAAGCCATAGAGCCTCATAATATTGAGCATGTCCAGCTTACAAAACTACTGAGCATAGAGAATCAGAAAAATTGAAAATCACATGGATAAAATGACATACCAACACACAATAACCCTGAGAAAGCTGGTGTGGTTATATTAATGAGCCAAATATACTTCAGAACAAAGACATCTATATAAGATAGAGAGGAACATTGCATAATTGATAAAAGTTAATTTTTCAAGAAAACATAACAATCCTAAATGTATATGAACCTAACAAAAGTGCTTCAAAACTCAAAACATGTGCAGCAAAAAACTGACAGAATCGAGAAGCAGAAAAAGCCAAAATTGTGGCTGGAGACTTCAAGACTCCTGTCACTAATCAATAGAAATATGAGACAGAAAGTCAGCAACAATAGTGAAGGACTGAATACTACCAACTGACTGTAGCAAAGTGACATTTATAGAACACTCCACACAATCATGGCCACATACACATTATTTTCAATATGCATGGAACATTCATTAATCAAATTTTGACAGACTTAATTGAAATTGTACAACACATGTTCTCTGATCATAATGGAATTAAACTACAAAGCAATACAAAAAGACACAGGAAAATCTCCAAACACATGATAGTAAACACACATTTCTAAATAATCCATGGGTGAAAGGGAAGGTCTTAAGGGAAATTAAAGATTATTTTGAATGAGAAGAACAATTTTCAATTAACATATCAAAGTTTGTGAAATTCAGCTGAAGAAAATTCATAAATGTTTTCTCTATGTCTCTAACATAAAGGGCACAGTGGAGGCATAGCTGAAAA
Organism: Noctilio leporinus; assembly: GCA_004026585.1. Taxonomy (NCBI): domain Eukaryota; kingdom Metazoa; phylum Chordata; class Mammalia; order Chiroptera; family Noctilionidae; genus Noctilio; species Noctilio leporinus. The sequence goes on along the minus strand of PVIW01006973.1, from coordinate 44,523 downwards.
CTAAACTTTAGTCACTTTCTGGCAGTTGATAAAGCTGTAAAACTGGGCTAAGGACCCACCAGCAGAGGAACAAATTAAGACTAAAAATCAATAACCACTAACTATCACTTTAAACTCCACTGCTACAATTTCTCAAGAGTCATTAATAAACCAAAGTCACTAAGAAAAGCTGTAACAGAATGTTTCAAGTATTTGTGTGTGTGCATGTTCATGAACCACTGGCTTAAAAGTTTTAACTCAAGCTATTTAATAGGTTATGTTTCCAATTAAATGAGATAAAATTAATAGAATAAAAGGATAGCAAAAGATGATAAAGGACTTCGGGGAAAAAACCCTCAATTATTAGCTTATTTTGATAAAATATACTTATTTTGATAAAATAAGTCAACAAATTCACATCCCTTAAAATAAATTAAGTAATCAGAGTTCAAGATAGTTATCCACAAAATGTCACATAAAATTTTTTATAAGAAAAGTTGCAAATTAAAAGTCTAACTTTATACCTTAATAAATTAGAAAAAGGGCAAAATAAACTGTTACAGTGAGATACTCCATTTAAAGTTGGAGTGTCATCCTAGAAAGGTGAAGAGAGAATGGGGAAAAGGCAACAATGAAAAAGATCCTGGCTGAGAATTTTCATAAAGTGATGACAAACATCAATTCATAAATTCAAAAAGGCCAAGCAGAATAAATAAAAAGAAATACATATTTGGTTATATCACAATGAAACTGTGGAAAATGAAAGACAAAAAGAAAAACCTTAAAAGTAGCCACAGAAAAAGGAAAGATTACTTCCCAACTATTGATGACTGACTTCTCAGAGCAACAATGGAAATCTTGAAGACAGGATTATCTTCAAGAAAATAAATGCTAACATAGAATTCTCTTCCAAGCAAAAATGGCTTTCAAGAATCAAGATGAAATAAAGATCTCTTCAAACAAACCCTGAATTAATCACCAGCAAAATTTTTATGGTTACCATCACAAAGCGGTTTTTTTTTTTTTTTTAAAGATTTTACTTCATTATTTTTTAGAAAGAGGGGAAGGGAGAGAGGCAGAAGGGGAGAGAGACATCAATGTATGGTTGTGTTTCACCTGCCTCCAGCCACAGACCTGACTGGAGACCTGGTCTGCAACCTTGTTATGTGTCCTGGCTGGGGAATCGAACCTGTGATCCTTGGGTTCGCAGGCCGGCGCCTTGTCCACTGTGCTACCAGCCAGGGCAACAATGCATTTTTATTTAAAATACAGGTATTTCCCATATCAAATAACACTTCTATAACACAGTTTCACTCTCACATGGTTCAAGAATTGAGGAAAACTCTCGTACAACACAGCAACCTAGAACACCATTTCATGCTAACACAGTGTGAGAATTAGAGAAATCCCAGAATAACGTGGAGCATAAATAAGGGCTTTTAAGAGCAAAAATTATCTTGCTTAAAATGAACAAAATTTATAAAGATCTCTCAGTTAAAAGTAAGCAATATAAAATAACAGATTTTTTGCAAAAAGTACAGGATAGAAGTCAAAATAATGCTGAAGAAAGTTCAGAGCATGAAGATATCTTGTCAAAAAGAAAATGCCCCCAGTTAATGATACTTAGTAGTGATGATGAAGAAAACATTATTTAATACATATTAATATACTTTTGGTGAAAATTTAATCATTTCTCTTAATTATAAAAATATATGTTTTTTATATATTTTTTAAAAGTATGTTTTTTTAATTTTTGGAATTAAAGTTCCAAAAATTTTAGGTTGTTTCATATAACATGGGTTTGCATAGTAACACAAAATTTTTTAGGAACTTAACAACCAAGTTATATGGAGGTCATTTGTACACTTAAAAAACAAAGGAGTTCTTAATGACATTTTATTAATTATACAATAAAGCTAAATTTGCTAAAAGAATAAAATGATCTGCCCTCTTTCCCTTACATTGAAGAGTGAAATATAACAGATAATTTAAAATATAACAAACAATTACCTTATTCTTTGGTAAGGTAAAAAAATTCAAGGCTTTTGGTGAAGATGGCAGCATGGGTAAACACCATTCTCAAATCTCCCCATAACCACATCAAAATTATAGCTAAACTACAGAACAAGCAACATGCAGAATCACCTGAAATCTAGGTGAATAGAAGTCCTACAACCAGGGATTTAAAGATAAAGCCATATGGGGACTGGTAGCAGGAGTGGAGACGTGGGGACAGGCTGGTCCAAAAAACTGAACGTGGTGTAGGAATCCCCTGGGACAACTTCAAGTATTCCAACAGTCATATCATGGGGGTGCCAGAAGAAAAGAGAGTAGAAAATTGAAAACCTATGTTTTCAAAATAATGAAAGAAAACTTTCCTAACCTGATGAAGGAAATAGCCGTACAAATCCAGGAAGCAGAGAGAGTTCCAAACAAGATGAACCCAAGGAAGCCCACACCAAGACACATCATAATTAAAATGCCAAAGGTTAAAGATAAAGAGAAAAATCTTAGAAGCAGTAAGAGAAAAGCAGTTAGTTACTTATAAAACTTCCAGCTGATTTCTCAACAGGAACTTTGCAGTCCAGAAAGGAGTGGCAAGACATATTCAAAGTGATGAAAAGAAGGACCTTTAACCAACATTACTCTGCTCAGCGAAGATGTAATTTACAATAGAATCAAAGTACAGATAAAAGAGCTTCCCAGACAAGAAAAAGCAAAAGGAGTTTATCAACACCAAACCAACATTACATGAAATAATAAAGTGTCTTCTTTAAAAAGAAGAAAAATAATAAACATCTGAACAAAAGTGGCAATAAATACATATCTACCAACAAAGGAATCTAAAATAATGACAACAACAACAACAAGAAAATAAATGAACAAACAGAATGGAATCAGACTCATAGATACAGAGAACATTTTAACATTTGCCAGATGGGAAGGGGGCTGGGTGAAAAAGGTGAAGGGATTGAGAAGTACAATTGGCAGTTACAAAGTAGTCACGGGGTTGTAAAGTGCAGCATAATGAATACAGTCAATAATATTGTAATAACTATGTATGGTGTCAGGTGGGTATGAGACTTATGGGGATGATCGCTTAGAAAGATATATAATAGCTAATCTCTTGGGGTGTATACCTGAAACTAATAACGTTGTATGTCAACTATAGTTGAAAAGTAAAAAGTGATTAAAAAGGAAAAAAAAAGAAACTGAAGCTGGGGTAGGGGAAACTAATATTTTAAGCCCCAAACAAATATCTTCTCAGGGACATTATAAAGACAACTAAATTAGAAATACCTCTGTCTATAACCATGCTATGGGAGTGGGGAGGGCAGCCAGATATTAACAAAACAATACCAGGTGACTCACAGTGTTGAGGGAGTATTTTTAAAATATCTGACATGACTGTGCCTGTAATATAGAGTAGTCCACCTTCTCATTTTCATCACTAACTGACTCATATTTCTGCCCTGTGTCACCCACACAAGCCCCCTTTTCACAGGTACTCTGCTGCAGCTTTCCTGAACAAAGGACAAACACATAGAAAGTAACAACAGTGCACTGAGAAAGGCACAGAACACTAAGCTATATGGTTGGTTAAAACTGGATAATTTTATGTTTGTGCCATACCAAGCAGAATTCAGCTGAGTAATACACGGTTCTCCATTCACCCACATATTAGTGACTTTCAGCCCTTTGAATGTGCACCCTGCCTCCATTGGAGTATAAGGCCCTTTAAGCAGGGAATCTGCCTCAATCATTCAAAATAACATTTGAGAGCTAGTATGGCCAGGCCCTGTGCCACTGCAGAAATAGAGATGACTGAGTCTGCCTCTCACCTTTAGCAGCAGCAAAGATGAAGGTTCTGTGGGAAGAGGAGAGAAGGTGACTGGCCGCTGGCATGCAGAAAGGGCCAGGGGAGGTCATTCTGCAGAGAAGAAACCTGTGTGCCGATGTTTCAGAGGCAGGGGACACTCAGGAAAGGGAATGTATGCTTCTATAGGATGTCTGGTTAAGCAGTAAGAGAAAAGACCAAAGTCAAACTAGGTAGGTGTTACCAATAAGGCTCAGGAATTTGGATTTAGCCCATGGGCAATGAGGAACCTTTTTGCCATTTAGGAAGCTATGAATTTTGGCACTGGAGTAGAAAATGAGGAGTGGGGAGAGGCAGGAGGCAGGAAGGCTGACCTATTTGGAGGTTGTTTGTCTAAGGACAATTTATTTTACTTTATCCTTCTCCTGCAGCAGCTAGTATGGTGTCTTACACATAGTAAAAGAATAGTAATGTTGAATAAATTGAGCCTAAGAGAAAAATACCTAAATTTCTTACAAAGTGCTTTCTTGCTTCCTAAGTCAATTCCTTTTTCATGATGGGAGGAGGAGGAATTGGGAAGTCACACCACACACCCTGAGAAGAATCCAACGCCTTGCACACCACCATAACACACAGCTGAGACCCCAAAGAACCTGGGTTCTCACAAGTTTTCCTTGGCTTCCTTTTATCATATTTTCACTTATCTCAAAGTACTGAAGTTAAAAAATAAAACAAAGCAAAACAAGCAAACAAACAAACAAAATCCCAAATCAGCAAAGTGAATACTCTGACCAGAGGATGCCACACAGGTATTTTTAACAGTGAAACCAAAGAAAGGAGTCAGTATATACACAGGGCCAGTTTAGTGGTTCCTTGTCTAGTTTTGGATTTGCACTGATTTTGCCACCAAGATACAAATCTTCTCTGCATACTCCCCAAAACTGAGACCTGTTCCAGAGGTTGAGTGCAATCAATAGCAGAGGTTTGGTAAACTATTTAAAATAAGATGGCATCCACCCCTAATCCCTATAAAAATTCCAGCTGTCTTTTTTTGCATAAATTGACAATATGATCCTAAAGTTCTCATGTAAATTCAATGGATCTTGGGGCCAAAATGATCTTAAAAAAAGAACAAAGTTTGTCTGTGGCTGGAGGCAGGTGAAAAGCAACCATACATTGATGTTTCTTTCCCTCTCTGCTTCTCTCCCTTCCCCTCTTTCTAAAAAATAATGAAATAAAATCTTAAAATTCAAAAAAAAAAAAAAAAAAAAAAAAAAAAAAAATTAAAAAAAAATTAAAAAAAAAAAAAAAAGAACAAAGTTTGAGACACCAGTTTCAAAACTTACAACTAAGCTATGGTAATTAGCTTGTGGTATTGGCACAAGGCTAGACATATACGTGAGATCTGTCCTGAATATATATAGGCCTTGAAAACTTTTAAGTATATTGACATTGGCTGGATACTTTTGGGAGAGACCTTGTATGTATTAATGGAATAGAACTAGAAATCAACAAATAAGTCTTTACATTGATGTCAACTGATTTTGGACAACGAATTTCAGAGTGAGGAAAATGCTCTAAAATATGATAGTGGTGATGGTTGGCCAAAGATATGAATGTACTAAAATCCACTGAAAATGTAAAATTTTAAAAGGTGAATTTTATGGTGCATGACTTACTATCTCAGAAAAGCTGATATGCATATATAACCTCACCTATTGTTTATCAGCTAGATTAGCATCTGCATTAATGGGTTACTTTTCCTTCTATAAACCACTAGCTTAAAAATTATTTGGAAAAATACTGATCCAGAAAATCACAAAGGTAGGATAAACAGCATAGAGATATGACTCATCTGAAAGATTTTTAGCTTTATAATGCCAACATGTAATACTCTTTCTAAATATGTAGGATAAGATCTGTTTAAAAAACTGATTCCACTGGCCTGCGAACCCAAAGGTCGCTGGTTTGATTCCCTAGCCAGGGCACATAACCAGGTTGCAAGCCAGGTCTGCAGCCAGGTCCATAGCTGGTGGCAGGTGAAAGGCAACCACACATTGATGTCTCTCTCCCTCCCTCCCTTCCCTTCCTTCTAAAAATAAAAAATAAAATCTTCAAAATAAAATACAATAAAATTAAAACTGACTCAAGTTAACCTCTTCAGTTTGACCAATAGTCCAGCATGCTTCAGGCATGTAGGCTAAATAACACCAAAGGGAAACAGTACATGGTGAAGACATGGGCTGTCACAACTTCATTGGTTGGGACAGAATGGAAGGACAGGAATTTATTTTCTGTGTTCAGAAGCAAATTATGCTTGAGACTAAAAGGGATTCTGCTTTTTATTTTAAACAATTGGTCCAAGATCATTATTAATAAATATTCAAACATTCCTGTAAATACACTGAGTTTAATAATAATCGGCCAGGTGGCAGGAAATCTATGAGTTTAGTGCTGAAAAGATGTTGCAGTTTGAAGACAGAAAGAGAGAGAGAGAGAGAGAGACAGACAGACAGACAAACAGAGAGAGAGAAACCAGCACTTCAATGTAAGGAATGCAGTCAAGTTCTGGACCCAGCATTATAGAAATATATATATTTCTAATCATAGTTTATAAGTTGATACTAAAAACTTCTATCAATGATCAAACAGACTGAAATAGGAAGACTACATGTGAACATGAAATCTAGACATGCCCTGTGAAGCAACAAGAATATTCAGGGTCAAAAAGAAATACATAATAATCCTCTCCAAAATTTAAATCCAGATCTAAGAAACAATGGGCAGAGATAAACCTGGCAAGAAAAAGAACTCTTTACTTAGTAACTACTCCAGTTATTTACTTTAATAATTAATTAGAGGAAGAGGTAAGCAATTTTTAACCACACAATAAATGTTTTAGCCATCTGTTTTCATTTTAGAGCTCAGTTAAATAAAAAAAAAACCTTACTGATGAATGTTATTCCTGATAAGAAGCAATGCTATTATTTTGTCCTGAAGCAAAGGGGGTGGGACAGGGCAGGGAGGAGGGAGTAATGTAAGAATGAAACATGCAGTTTCCACTAATTTAAAAACTGAGATACAGAGTTCCTGGCTCATATTTGGCAGGGAGGTTTAGGCATCCAAATAATACATTACAGGAGACATGCACAATTAAATTCCAAATTGAAACACAATACACATATTTAATTTGTGGTAGGATGTGCAATCAATTTTTGTAAACAGTGGTAGGAATTCCACATCTGAAAGTCAAGACATTTTAATCTTACACTGAAGGGGGAAAAATGATACATACAAAAATACACCATAATTTAGTTATTCTTATTTTGCATATTCATGTCCAGGCAAGCTCAAAGACTGTTTAAATATATTACTGGAGGGAGGGATAAAAGATATGATATTATGGTTGCATTTGAAATTTAAAAACACAAGGCAGTATACGTGAGCTAACCTTTCAGAGGTGCATACTACAATTCTGAATGTTGATCTCATTTATATCTATGATCTGCACAAATGACCTATACACAGTAACTTAAAAGTTTTACAACTTATTCTAAAATCTCTAACATTTTAATGGAGTCATTCAATCTATTTTTTTTTCTGTTCTTTGTACTTATTACTAACATCCTATACATCTGTTTCTAAAGAATTCTGGAAGAGAATTTATTTTCTCAATAGTTATATCAACATTATACAAAGGTATGCTGTAATGATGGAGAGGGTGTATATTCCTAGTTTCACTCATGAAAAAAAAACTCAGGAAGAAAAAGGTCTAGTAGACATTCCACCATGGGGCAGGAGCTATACATGTATGTAGCCTGGTCTGATGTGCAGATGTCACACAAATAAAGGTCAGTGGGGGACAGCCATGGGAATCAAAACTACAGTTGCCAGCTATCTTCTAACAATCTTTGCAAAGCTGGTGTTTGTAAGCACTTAATTCATAGCATTTTCCCTTTTAGTGGTCCAATTAATGGCACATCTTCACAATCAGTGTGATTTTGGATTTGAGTTGAGACTTAGTAAAAAAAGCATGAGGAGGCCTGTGAACACACGAATCAGCTGTTTTGCTGGTCTGTGCGTCCCGCCCTTCCCCATGCAGCTTTCAGTCACGGCCTCTGGAAATGCTCACGTCTGGAAGCCCGCCCCGGGATTCCAGGCCACAGCCGTGGTGGATGGCGCTTTCAAGGAGGTGAAGCTTTCACACTACAGAGGGAAATACGTGGCCCTCTTTTTCTACCCGTTGGACTTCACTTTCGTGTGCCCCACGGAGATCATCGCTTTCAGCGAGCAGGCCGAGAACTTCCGGAAGCTGGGTTGCCAGGTGCTGGGGGTCTCTGTAGACTCGCAGTTCACCCACCTGGCTTGGATTAACACCCCCCGGAAGGAGGGAGGCTTAGGCCCTCTGAACATCCCCCTGCTGGCTGACGTAACCAGAAGCTTGTCCCATGATCATGGTGTGCTGAAGAAAGATGAGGGGGATTGCCTACAGGGGTCTCTTTATCATCGATAGCAAGGGTATCCTTCGCCAGGTCACCGTCAATGACTTGCTGGTGGGGCGCTCCGCGGATGAGGCTCTGCAGCCGGTCCAGGCCTTTCAATACACAGATGAGCATGGGGAAGTCTGCCCCGCTGGCTGGAAGCCAGGCAGTGACACGATCAGGCCCAAGTGGATGACAGCAAGGAATACTTCTCCAAACACAACTAGGATGACAGACAGATGCCAAGCTTGAGATCTTGGCCCTCACCTGGGTGCCCCTCCATGCTGGCCCAGGAAAGGCTAGATGTATCTGCCCCTTCATAGTACAGTCTGCACCCCTAAAGGGCTAGTCCCAGGACCCTCATATTTCTAGCTGAGTGGTGAATGGTGAGCCATCCCTGAAACTGCCCAATCAGGCACAGGCCTAGAGGTGACCAATAAAGTATTAGGGACAGAAAAAAAAAAAAAAAAAAAAAAAAGCATGAGGAAATGGATATGGAGTTTTTCCATTTCCAAACACCAATATATACACTACTCACAGCACCACATACATATGCATACACATGGAGAACCTTTTCCTAATCTCCTGTCAAAATGAACACAAAATTTCAGTCCAATAAGTAATTTCTAGGAAGCAGTTAAAAACACAGGGGAAGAGGACTGCAAGTACTAAACCAAATGTACATCCTTCATGTTAAGGCATGACAGAGCAGAAATCTAATATAGACATGATGTCTATTACTCATTTGAGTCCATGACTCAAGAGTATTTTAAATATACATGTGGAAACCAGAGTCTTGTTATAACCAGACTTTACAAACGAGAAATTCATGCCAAGATGTGATAAACACAAATCTTAAAAAGCTTCACAGATATAAATCTTCCATTTAAAACAAAAACTATTTTATCAAAGCTTTGATGTAATCCTGAAAATGCAGCAACACAGAGTTTAAAATTTCAATAACATTTTCTGGTTTTGATGATGGTAATCATTTGTTCCATTAATGGTAAAAACATACTGTATGACACATACAAGTTCAAAGAGGAAATTCATACATTAACAAAGTTACTTATTGCAACATCTTCTTATATATGAAAAGAAATTTGCAGTGGAAATCTCAACACAACAATCTAACTAGAAAAAAAATGTGTTCTAAAACTTTATTTTTAAATACATTCTCTTACGCTTAAATTAGCCAAAGTTAGTTCCTGTTGCTTATAACCTAAAAACTTGACTGATATACAAAGATGCCATTCTCTTCCATATCACATCAGTTTCAAACCTGAATCACTGAAAGCTTGTGATACATGCACAGGTGCATACACTACGCATGCACACATACACACATGAACTATACAACCAACCAATCTTTGCAATCTGCTAAGTCCCAGGAAGCAGTCAGTAAAACCAGACAGCTGCACTACCAAGCACAAAGGTTCTCAAAAAGAAAGATATTTTTATTCCAATGAAAATCCTATGATAGTTTTCATGTTCTTACAGGCCTCAGTTGCAGAAATTTCATCACTGCAACACTACACAGACTCTATAATCTACAGGAAGACTAAGCTAATCTTTCTCAGAGAAAGAAAATCAAATTGCACATTACACCCAAATACTAGTACTTACTAGTCCTAATGCTACTGCTACTACCACTAATTATTGATAGTTAGATACTACTCTACTATATGCCAAGAACCTTATATGTTGATCCTTTAATCCTTGAAGTAAGCTGTAGGTTTGCAGTATCACCCCCAGGTTGTACATGAGGAAACGGGGCATCAGTGAGTGAGACTAAGTGATTTACCGAAGGTTACACAGCTATTCAGGATTTCAATCCACGCAATTCAGCTTCAAATCTGTGTTCTTAACCACAATACATATTGCTTCTTGATATTTGTCTTATAAGGGCAGATTTTTAATTTCTGATCATATATGAAATTTTTGTTATTATGTTGCAGTTGGTGCCCAAATGGCAAGAGAGTATTTGCCACACAGATGGATTCCAATGAACTCCTCTTCCTCTACTATAGCTTCTCCCACTGAGACTGAGATCCCAGTATACAAAGCAATTGGTCAGTTTCCCTCCCCAACAAATGCCAAGTGCTATTCTACTCTAAGCCTTCACTAGAGTTATTTCTATTATTTAAAATGTCTCCCTGACTGGTGTAGCACAGTGGGTGGGCATTGTCCCACAAAAGTAAAAGGTGGCCAGTTCAATTCCCAGTCAGGGCACATGCCTGGGTTGCAGGTTTGGTTCCTGGTCAGGGCACTTATAGGATGCAACCAATTGGTGTTTCTCCCTCACACTGATTTTTCTCTCCCTCTCTAAAATTAAAATTTAAAATCTTGAAATATATAAAATTTATTTAATATTTGTATTAAATACAATATATTTAATACAAATATTAAATATATTTTACTTATACATATATTTATAAATAAATATAAATAATGGGTTCCCTCTAACCCATTAGCCATACATCTATTTCTATTCAATAAGTCAATGCCATATTCAAAAGCCACATTTTTCACAAACCTTCCTTAAACCCACCTAGATGGAACAAATCTGTCTGCCTGCCTCTATATTTTTGTGGTTCTGTTTACCTCCAGTAGAGCATATATTGCAATCTTCTAATATTCCTCCCTGTTGCTCCCTTCCCAATGTAAGATTCTAGAAAAATACGACTACATATGATAAAATCCCTTCTTCTATTTGCAATTCTTCATTGTATGGAAAAGGTTATTGCAAGAAGTAGTTGTTCAATTAATGTCTATTGAGGTTAGAACGAATATCGAGGAGCTGAAGACTGCACGCTATCAAAATGGACAATCCCAAGGAAGCAAACTGGAAAATATCAAAGCTTTAAAAAAAATTAGCCTATCATTAAACTACTCCAAGCCCCTATAATCTAAAAACCTATCATTAAGAGACAATCATTTGTGGAATTTTAACATTATCTCAATAGGTCATTTTAGGGTCTGAACAAGTGAACACTGGGAAATGAAGAAATTTTTTAAATTATTTAAAATATTTGGTAAATACTGGGAACACAAGGTCATATGAACCACAAAGAAGAAGCCTAAACTGGTTGTGCTAGAGCCAGCAGTGAGGGTAATAACAGGTGGCCAGCTCTTTCAGGATCCTATTGCTTTCTGTGATATGTTTTTTTTTTTAATTTTTACCATTTATTTATTATTATATTTTATTAATTAGGCTATTACAGTTGTCCCAATTTTCCCCCTTTGCCCCACTCCACCCAGCACCTCCCTACTTCCTCAGGCAATCCCCATACCATTGTTCATGTGTGTGGGTCATGCATGTAAGTTCTTTGGCTGCTCTATTTCCTGTATCCTACTTTATATCCCCATGGCTATTCTGTAACTACCAATTTGCACTTATTAATCCCCTCTCCTCTTCACCCGATTCCACCACACATCCCTCCCATCTGGCAATAATCAAAATGCTTTTTGTATCCTTCATTCTCTGTTTGTGTTTACCTAGTTTTTTAGACTCAATTGTTGATAGATATATATTTATTCTTATTTTATTCAGTTTTGATCTTTAAAAAATCATTTTAATATTTCATATAATAATGGTTGAGTGATGAACTCCTTTAATTTTTTCTTGTCTAGAAAGCTCTTTATCTGCCCTATGGTTCTAAATGAGAGCTTTGCTGGGTAGAGCAATCTTGGCTATAGGTCCCTGCTTTTCATGACTTGGAATATTTTTGCCAATCCCTTTGCCAAGTTTCTTAGGGGAACTCCCCTATAGGTAAGTGCTTTTCTCTTGCTGCTTTTTAAGGTTCTCATCTTATCTTTAACTTCTGGCATTTTAATTATGATGTGTCTTGGAGTGGGCCTCTTTACATCCATCTTATTTGGAACTCTGTGCTTCCTGGACTTGCCTGTCTATTTCCTTCATCAAATTAGATTTCCAATTTTTGGTCTTTCTCTTCTCCTTCTATCACCCCTGTGATACAAATGTTGGAGCACTTGAAATTGTCCCAGAGGCTGCTTACACTACCTTCGGTTTTGGGGATTCTTTTTTCTTCTTGTTCTGCTTGGTTGTTTTTGCTTCCTTGTGTTCTAATCAATGATTTGATTTTTGGCTTCATCCACTCTACTCTTATTTCCCTGTAAATTGTTCTTTATTTCAACTAGTGTATTCTTCATTTCTGGCTGGATCCTTTTTATGCTGCTGAAGCCCTGAGTTCCTTGAGCATCCTTTTAACAGTCTCTTGAATTCTGCATCTGATAGATTCCTTATCTCCATTTTGTTTAGTTTTTTTTTTTTCCCTGGAGTTTTGATCTGTTCCTTCATTTGGGCCATGTTTCTTTGTCTTCTCATTTTGACAGCCTCTCTGTGTTTGTTTCTATGTATTAGGCAGAGCTGCGATGACTGACTCCCTGTCTTGGTAGTGTGGCCTAATGCAGTAGGTGTCCTGTAGGGTCCAGTGGCACAGCTGCCCCTATCACACAAGCTGGGTACTTGAGGTGTGCCCTTCATATAGCCTGAGTACACCTTCCTCTTGTAGTTGAGCCTTGATTGCTGTTGGCAGGTCAATAGTAGGGATTTACCCAGGCCAGTCAGCTGCAAGGACTGGCTGTAACCACTGACTACTAACCACCACCTTCTATGGAGGATCAGCTGTGCAGGGGCAGGGTGTTAGTACTCCAACATGATCCGCAGCTATCCATTGGGCACACAGGCCCTGGTGGTTTCTTGACTGGTGCAGGCCAAGATCAGCCCCCACCTGTGTTCTGCCTGGGGCCACCCTGACTGAGCTATAAAGCAATGTGACATGGCTGCTACTTGTGCTGGGCTTGGAGATTCCCAGGCAAAGCCAAGCTATGAATCTAGGCTGGCTGCTGCTAGTGTCAATCTTGGGGCCACTTAGCAAGCGGTATGGAGGCTGAGGGCTGAGGCTGACTTTTGCTTGTTTGATAGGATTTAGGAAGTTGTGAAGTATGAGCCAAGATCAGCCATTCACATGGAAAAGTCATAATAAACAGTTTGGGGTGGGGGGGGGTCATAAGTTGGATGGGGCGGAGCATCAGGGGATCTCCAGGGTGGGGCAAATACTGTTAGTCAGGTTGATGGAGTCTCAGATATGGTACCTGCCTGCTGGCTCTGTGGCTCTGTTAGGAAGGGTTCAGAAAAAGGACAATGGCTTCTGCTCACATTTCTGTCTTGGCAGAGCTCCAACCTTGATGCCTGACACTTCAGTTCCTACCTATATGCCTCTGGTGCCTTTCAAGGTGCTACCTTGATGCTGCAGCTCAGAAGGAGGGCGTGTCAGTAAGTCTATTTGTCCGCTTTTTAAGAAGAGCTGCTTGGGACTCTAGAAGTTTCTTCTACCTACTCAATCCCCTCTGGTTTTTGCACCCAGAAGTTATGGGTCTTATCTTTTTTGGCACTGCAACTCTGGGCTGGGTATGGGGCAGGGACTCCTCACTCCTGAGATATACCTCCCAAATTTTTATCCAACATACATGAATGTGGGACCAGCCCATTCTTTGTTTCTGCCCCTCCTACCCATCTCAATGGATGTGGTTTCTTTAATTTTGCAGTTATTAGATATTCAACTTGATTTCTGATGGTTGTCAATGATAGTTGTTCTATACTTTAGTTGTCATTTTGACATAGTTGTATGAGGAGGCGAGCCATGTTTACCTATGCCACCATCTTGACCAGAAGTCTGTGGTCCCTTTTCTTCCTTCAGTTGGTTTTCCTCAAGTGATTTATGAATTAAATAAAAGCTAAGATGCTCTTTGCATTTTTTGAGTTATCTACCTATCACTGCAGTGAAGATGAAATAATCCCTTTGCATTTCCCCCATATTGGATAAGTAAATGTGGAAATGGTAGAAAGAAATCCAAGCGTAGTTATAATTATTAACCAAATGAAAATAGAATACTATAGAATCTGACAAGGTATTGGTAAAGGTACATTCCTGTGTCACCAAAAGTGACAAGATTTAAAAACAAAGACACTCACTGCCCATGCCACCTACAGAGCAAACACAAAAGAGCTTTCCTGCACCATCTGCAGAAGAGGGATGGAAATGAAACTCACCCATACTGCGGACACATTCACTCCTCTGGCCACTATGAGGAACCTTCAAGAATGGAAACATCTTAAAGAACATGTTCTTTTCAGAAAACTAAGGCCTCACTTTCAAAACTATAAAATCTACATGGAGACCCTCTGATTGGGCTTGATTGTTTCCTTGTGATCTCAGCTCATTAGCTGTTCCCGGAAATTCCATGTACTTAATGGAACCAACAACTGGAAAACCACTATTCTCAGATAGAGAGGTAGTAGGGGAAAAACCTCCAACACTCTCCACTGGAAATGATCCTTAGGTCCTATTTACAGGGCTGCCTGATGGCAAATAGCATATAGTTATAGGAAGCAAGAAATGTTAAGCTGGACCTGGCTTTCCCAAAGCCAGTTCCAAAGTGGCATCAAACAGGATTCCCAGAGAAAAGAGGTTGTTACCCTTAACAAAATCTCACTTGTTCTTTTGAATAACACCAGCATAGGGAGAGACATGTTCCTGTTCGCTTCAACAGCAGGCTTATTTGCATTTACCCACACCTGACCCCAAAATATGTGACAAAATATCTCCAAAGTGCGAAACGGATGAAAAGTGCAGCTGTTAAACTAATTTACCTATGTGAGAACGCTTTTAAAAGTCATTCTTTTTTAAAAAAGTTATTCATAACAGGCATCTCCAAACTCATTTAAATGTTTAAAAAAATCCCTTGAAAGTGTGTGAAAGGCAGACAGAGCAGACCGAGTCAAACAATAGCGAGGCTCACACCCTGCTCACAACCTAAAGAACACTCGGCCATTGTTGCTGTGTGGAGTCTCACCAGCTAGTCCATACCAGGCATTCCCTGTCACGCCCTTGCACTCAAGACTTTCTATTTTGAAGACTGATAGGATCTCACATCTTGAAAAGAATCATTCATTTACTAAAGAGTAACACCAAAGTTAAAAAACATCTCTTTAGAGAATGTGCATGTATGTGTTTGTATGTTTGAGTATACACGTGCTGCGAAAGCAGGCCTGTTGAAGATCCTGTATGTGCTACGTCTACGAGTCTATGTATATGCCTTTGACTTGAGTCTCTCTCTGTATGATTTCCTCACATGGTGACCTATGATACCGCTAAACAGCTGAGAGGTTAAGTTTTAGAATTTCTAAGAACAGAACTATAGCAGAGAAGATGGCTCGAATAGTCAGATAAGTTTTCTATCAAGTGACCATATTAGCCAAACCAGGGACCTTTTTAGGAAAGAAAGTGTACTGTTATTAATTATGCCAGGATTACAGGTTTAAAACAGAATTGTTCCAGGCTGAAGCAGGGAAGGTGGCTAAGTGGCTACTCCAGAATTGCTCACAAGGTAAAACTTTTTTTTTCAGTTCCAAGAGATATTTCTACTGTTCTCTGGATGCCAAATATGCCGTAAGTCACCTTCTTTAGGGTATGTTATTTGATGGTGGCAGAGTAATAGGAGCTGGGGCTAGGACCGGAAATACTCGAAATAGGCTGTTTGTTCAATAAGCTGATTCAGGAACCGTGGCACTTACTCATCCAAAATTTGAAAGGACACAGAAGCATCGTCTGGTAGATGGGCAGCACCTTCCAGAGCCATTTTTTCAACCCAGTTGCTAAAGACACAACTGGAAGCCCAAAGTGACACACACACACCTTAAATCCAGGGAGAAGGTTAGTAAGAACCGTGGGTAGGATTCAGAATCTACAAGATTCACAGATTTGTGATGTGACCTATAACTTAGAAGAGATTGGTTCTCCTAATATGGTAATAAGAGGTGAAGTAAATTTTAAGAAGCTGAAAATCAGTCTGTACATTTGAAAGCAATGGGGGTAAATGAATGATGATTTCTTATGTGCATTTATTTGCCCACGTTCTCTCCTATCCAAGCCCACTCTGCTCTACTCTGTGATGCTGAGACTGGAGCTCCACAAATGGCACCTCTCGGACCCCATGCTGGATGGCTCCCTGCTCCCTTCTGTCAATGGGAAGCCCTTGAGGGGCTGAAAGAGGAGAGGGGAAGAGAGAAAAGGGGTTTCCTTCCTGTGTGCCTATGTCTGTCAGCATCACTCCAGCAGTAGTCAAATTCCAGTTGTAGAAACCTATCTATAGATATGCTTGCAGATGTATAAAAAACACATTAAAAAAATTCACTGCAGCATATTATAAAATATTCACTGTAAAAACAAAGACTGGCACCACCCCTACCTGTCTATCAAAGAGGGCTGGTTGATTTAATACAAACAAGGCAGCAATGGAGGAACAGAGTAACAAAACTAGGACGTAAGACATACAGAAGACAAATATCAAAATGGCAGACATCTTTATCAGCAAGTATGGAAATGTAAATATGTTCAACTCTTCAATTAAAGACAGAGATGGACAGAATGGATAATGAAACATGATCCAACTACATATTGTCTATAAGACACTCATTTTAATAGCAAAATAAAACATATTAAAAAACACTCATTTTGATCCAAATAAATACACAATTAAGTTGAAGCAAAAGGGTGGAAACAGATGACAGACTAACAGTAACCAAAGAAAGCTGAATTAGTTCCATTGATATCCAGCCAAATAAGGTTTCAACACAAAATCATTAAAAGGGACATAGAAAAATGTTATAGAATGATAAAAAGGGCCAATTTATCAAGAAGATATAATTATATAAATACATATGCACCCAACAATATGAAGGAAAAACTAACAGAACTGAAGGAAGCAATAGAAACAATATTAGCTGATCAGTACCTCACTTTCAATAATGGATAGAACAACTAAACAGTATCATCAACAAGGAAATAAAATTAACACTATAGCAACTTAACCTAATAGATATATACAGAATGTTCCATTCAACAGTAGCAGAAAACACATTTTTCTCAAGTGCATGTGGAACATTCAAGGATAGGCCATATACAAGGTGGGACAAAGTAGGTTTATAGTTGTTGGTATGGAAACTAATGCAATTATTAATAAATAATAATATAAAAATAAGCTATTTTGTGTATTCACAACCATAAATTGACTTTTGGCTATTAGGCCATAAAACAAGTCTCAATTAAATTTTATGTTTTTTTGGCAATTAAATTTTAAAAGATTAAAATCACTCAAAGTATCTTCTCTTACCATAGTGGAATGAAGTTGGAAATTGACAGCAGAAGGAAATTTAAATTTCACACATACAATGAAATTAAACATTACATGTGAAAGAAAAAAAACAACGGGTCAAGAAAAAATTACAAGGTAAGTTAGAAAATATTTAGACACGAATGAAAATCAAAACACAGCACATCAAAATGTATGATATGTAGCAAAAGCAATGCAAAGAGGGAAACTTATAGCTGTAAATGCCTGAAAAGGCATTTATACTGAAAAGGAAGATCTTAAATTAATAACTTAACCTTCCTGAAGAAACTACAAGAATAAGAGCAAATTAAATCCAAGGCAGGCAGAAGAAAATAATCAAGATTAGAGCAAAGATAAGTGAAACAGAAAATAAAACAACAGAGTCAACAAAACCAAAAGCTGGTTCTTTGAAAAGATCAACAAAATTGATAAATCTTTAGCTAGACTGACCAAGAAATAGATGACAATAGCACTAAAAAATAAGGAATGAAAGTGAAGTCATTCCTACCAATCTTACCGAAACAAAAATAATTATTAAAAAAAAATGCTATGAACAATTGTATGTCAACAAATTAGATAACCTAGGTGAAATGGACAAATTCTTAACAACACATAAATCACCAAAATGGATTTAAAAACCAGAAAATCTGAATAGACTTATAACAAGTAAAGAGACTGAGTCAGTAATTGAAAATTTCCAAAACAAAAACTCCAGGACCAGATGGCTTCACTGCTGAGTTCTACAAACATTAAAAGAAAAATTAACACCAGCCTTCATAAATGCTTCCAAAAATAGAAGGGGAAGGAACACTTCCTCTTTCTGTGAGGCCAGTATCACCCTGATAACAAAGTCGAAGGCATCACAGACCACCGTTCCTTCTGACTACAGATGCAAACAATCCTCAGTGAAATGCCAGCAAGTTGAGTACAGCAGTACATTAAACGGGTTGCACACCACAACCAAGTGGGTTTCATCTCAGATATGCAAAGGTGGTTCAACAACCAAATATCAATGTAACAGATCTTATTACTAGAATAATGAAAAAAATTGCCATAATGTCAGAACTGATGCAGTAAAAAGCATTAGACAAATTTCAATACCCTTTCATGATTAAAACACACACACACACACACACCACTCAAATGAAGGAGGAACAGGAGAGAACTCCCTCAACTGGATAAAGGGTATCTGTGAAAATCCCACAGCCACAACATCACACTTAGTGATGAAAGGCTGACTGGTTTCCCCCTGATAGCTGGAGCAGGTCTCCAATGTCTGTTCTTGCCAGATAAAAGGCATCCTGATTGGAAAGGAAGAAGTAAAACTACCTCTATTCAAAAAAAGACATCATCTATGTACAGAAAACCCTAAAGAAGACACATTAAAAACATTAGAGCTAATAAAGTAGTTCCACAAAATTACAGAATATAAGATCAACACACTAAGTTTGGTTTCATTTCTATAGTATACCTACCATGAACCACCCAAAAATAAAATTAAAAGATAATTCCATTTACATTAGCATCAACAAGAATAAAATACTTGGCAATAAATGTAACCAAAGAATAAGACATATACTGAAAACTGCAATACACTGTTATAAGAAAAAATTTTAAAGACCTAAATTGATATTCTCCATACATGAGTTGTGAAGATGGCAATCCATCTTAGTGTTCATGTTATGATAGAAATAATTTTCAAATCAATCTACAAATACAAATCAATTTCTATCAAAACCCAACTGCCTTTTTTACAGAAATGGACAAGTTCATTCTAAAATTCATACGGAATTGAAAGGGGCCTCAACAGTCATAACAATCTTGCAAAAGAACAGTGTTAGAAGACTCACACTTCCTATTATACAAAGCAATAGTTTTCAAAATGGTGTGGGGCTGGCATAGGAGAGCCATTATAAATCAACAGAACACAACTGAGAGTCCAGAGATAAAGCAATACATTCATGGTCAATTGATTTTCAACAAGGTGCCAAGTCCACTCAATGCGGGGAAAGTCTTTTTCCACAATCCGTCTTTTAAACACAATGTTGGCAGAACTGGATATCCACTTGCAAAAGGATACATTTGGACTCAGAAAATATACAAAAAATAATTTTAAATGGGTCAAAGACATAGACATAAGAGCTAAACCAGTAAAATTCTTTAGGAGGAAAGTTAGGGACAAATTCCTCATTATTTTGGATTAGGCAATGGTTTCTTAAGTATCATGCCAAAAGTACAAATAACAAAGTTTAAAAATAAATAAAAGACTTCATCAAAAATTAAAAACTTTCTGCCCTGGCTGGTGTGGCTCAGTGAATAAGGTGCTGGCCTGAGAACCCAAAGGTCGCTGGTTCAATTCCCAGTTAGGGCACATAACCAGGTCTCCAGCCAGGTCTCCAGCCAGGTCTTTAGCTGGAGGCAGGTAAAAGGCAACCATACATTGATGCTTCTCTCCCTTTCTTCCTTCCTCCCTGCCCTTCTCTCTGAAAATAATGAATAAAAAATCTTAAAAAAAAATTTTAAACTTTTGTGCATGAAAGAACACTATCAAGAAAGTGAAAAGACAACCTGCAGAATGGGAAAAAATATTCGGAAGTCATATATCTGATAAGGGTCTAGTATCCAGAATATATAGAGAACTCTTACAACTCAGCAACAAAAAAGGCAATCCAATTAATAGACATTTCTCTAAATGCCTATTCTAAAGAATATATACAAATGGCCAATAACCACATGAAAAGGTCCTTACCATCATTAGTCACTAGGGAAATGCAAATCAAAACCACAGTAAGATACCACCTCATACCCATTATTAGGATGGCTAAAATAGTAACCTAAAAAAAAAAAACAAGAACCTAGTATAAAGGAACCATGGACATGGACAACAGGTGGGATTGACTTTGGGGGAATGGGTGGGTGGGGAAAAGGACAGAGGGGAGCAAAAACGGGCTGGATGTAATACAACAATAAAATTAAATTAAAAAAAAAAAAAAGGCAGAGGTAGGGAGAATAACAAATATTGGCTAGGGTGTGGAGAAACAGGAACCCCCATACACTGCTGGTATGATGGTAAAGTGATGCAGCCCCTGTGTGAAACAGTTTAGCAATTCCTTAAAATTTAAATATGGACTTCCATATGACCCAGCATTTCTGCTCCTAGGAATACACCACCCAATAGCATTGAAAACATATTCACACAAAAAGTTGCACGTGAATGTCACAGCAGTATTGTCCATTAACAGCCAAAAAGTAAAAACCCAAACATTCCTCAACTGATGAATGGATAAACAAATGTGGTATAAACTATAGAGTGAAATATTATCTAGCCATAAAAAGGAATGACTCATTGATATATACTACAGCATGAACGAACCTTGAACACATTTATGCCAAGTAAAAGAAGTTGGACACAAAAGGCCACATACTGTATTCTATGACTGCATTTTTATGAAATGTTCAGAATAGGCCAATTCATAGACACAGAAAGCAGATTAGTGGTTGCCAGGGATAGCGGGGGTGGAATGGAGAATGACTGCTTGCTGCATACTGGGTTTCTTTTTGGAATGGTGAAAATGTTCTGGAATTAGAGTGAAGATGACTGTACATCACTAGAAATGTATTAAAAGCCACTGAATTATACATGGTGAATTTTTATTTCAATTAAAAACAGAATGAGGCAGTTCCATATATACTGATATGGGAAGCTCTCCAAGATATGTTATTGAGTGAAAAAATCAAGATACAGAACTATAGATAATACGCTCCCCCTTTAAAAAAAGGGGAGGGTTAGAGGAAGAACATAAAAGCATTTTTATATAACATATCTTTGCAAAAACATACAAGAAATTGTTACTAGTGCATTATCTCAGGGGAAGAGAACTTGAGGCCAAGGGACAGGTGTAAAGGGACCTTGTACGGGTTACATGCTGTCCCATGTGTATATATTGCCTTTCCCCACACAATAAATTAATTAACCTTTTAAAAAGAGTAAATATTTAAATAAAGTAGTTGCAGAATGAGAATGTGCTATGGAAAGGCTGCTGATCTGTGCTGGCAGGGAAACACTGCAAATGATAGCTAAGAGTTAACATGTGGGTCGCTGATTTGATTCCCCAGCCAGGGCACATAACCAGGTTGCAAGCCAGGTCCCCAGCCAGGTGCTTGGCTACAGGCAGGTGAAAGGCAACCATACATTGATGTGTCTCTCCCTCTCTACCTCTCTTCCTTCCCCTCTCTCTGAAAATAATAAATAAAATCTTAAAAAAGAAGAAAGAGTTAACATGTGTTTATCTAACTATGAGGAATATTGGAATACTTTTTTAAGAATGTAATTATGCATTTCCCAAATATAAGATATATAAGCAGTGTGAGGCTTACATAACAGAAACGGAAAGGCTGGGAACATGAGGACAGGCCAGTCCAACTACAAATGCTACCCAGCACATTGCTGGCAGGACCCTGGCTCCTGCTCAGGGCTGGGCACAGGAGTCCCGTCCGGGCCTCCCCGCACCAGCAGGTAACGGAGTTCTCCAGAATGAAAGAAGCTGTAAGAAGCCCTTTTAATTATTCAAGGAGAGAGAGATTGTATAAAATATACATGATTATAGTCCAACAGCCCATTTGAACTCTTCCTCTTGACTCTGAAGGCCTTCCAACTGTATTACAACACTTAAAAATGAAATGTGCTGGTTTAACTCCTGGCTCGCTGGTCTCCAGTTACATTCTGAGGTGTCAGACAAAAAGAAGCTTTATCTTTATCCATTACTACCTTCAACTTATAACACAACCCAAATAGCTTGTTTTACCTCACACCCTCAGACTGGTGATGGTTTGCCATTTCTGTCAGATCACCCCCAGGTTTTCTCCCCTAATCTTTAAATTCACTCCAGTAGCTGTTAGTGATTCTGGCTATAAGGGCAGAACCTTTGGAAGGAGCTGGGAGTGAGAACCAGCCCTTCCTGCCCTGTCTCCTTTATTTCTAGAGCAGAAAAAAGTAACAAACCTGGAAGCCCCATATAGCTGCAGTGTTTGCAGTCTGTAACTTAATTTAAGGAAGTATTCTACAAAATCTCGAAGAATATAAATTTAGATTGAAGTGTTTCACCACCAATGTCAGCCTCTTCTGCCAGGGAACCCACTCAGAGCAGCACAGTGTGTGTGTTGGGGGTGGGGTGGCACACAGCTTTAAATTATATATAAATATGACATCACTGAGGGAAGTGAAGCTGGCACTATTAGGGCCTAATACATTTTCTTCTGGTACCACCACCATTTTAATTCTCAACGGAGTAGTGGCTATAAAATCTTTTAGGGAAAGAAGTGAAATAAGGGATTCAAGTTTTCTTTATAAGATGTCTACTAAGAGAGCAAGAAACTACTCTCTCTCTATACCAGGGTGTTTGTAATGATCTAATCTGGTATCGAGGAATTGAAATCAACATACTGTCTAAAAAGAGTTCACTAACACTGAGTCAGACAAGAAGGAAATATCATCTACATACTTATCCCCACGACTTCCTCAACACCTCACTCTTCTCAAAGGTGTCAAGTTAGACCTTGAACTCTGAGATGACAGTCACAGCAAAATCTCTGGTATGATGTGATTCATGACAATTAACAGGGAGTGAATGCCCTTTTCTCTGCATTGAAGAATAAAGCTGATCCACTGAAAAGTTCATCTGACCCAATGTTTCATTCCTAAAATATAATTAAAATATATGTTTTATGCCTATACCACTTTATACTCCAAAATGATTCTATTTTGCAAGCCATATATATCTGCAGACAGATTTCATCCTAACTGTGTAAAAGATAAAAAGAGAGTGAGATTTTCTCCCTTCTCCCAGACCAGCTTCCTTCTCTTCTCCCACCCCCAGGCAGCTGGGCAACAGCCCCAGATTCTTTCCGAGCTCGGTTTGGAAGTAAAGCCCGGCCGGCGTGATAAACAGTCAGCCCAGGAAATGCCTTGCATCTTACTTAGTCTGTCCTTTCCCAAGAGGTCTTTTTTTTTCAAACTTGGTTTGATAGGCAGTTTGGTACTTTTACATTTTCCCTAAAACCTCCTAGAACATTGCTGAGAGATAAAATCATAGCAGGCGGCAAACTACACAAATGGTACAGGGAAATGCCACACCCAAGGCCAAGCTCCTCAAACAGTGGGAAACTATTCAAATGAGCTCCTCACAGCATTTGCTCCCACGGAATCCTAGTGGGGAGGGAGCGGGCTCCGCTACCTGTGCCTGTGTCCTGCACACTCTGCCCGGGGCACTGTGCACGGAGCAGACTTCCCTCACTGTGTTACCTGTGTCCTGTGCACGTTTCCCTCACAGAGCCACCCGTGCCTGTGCACGTTTCCCTCACAGTGTCACCTGTGCCTGCGCACATTTCCCTCACAGTGTCACCTGTGTCCTGTGCAAGTTTCCCTCACAGAGCCACCTGTGCCTGGGCACGTTTCCCTCACAGTGTTACCTGTGTCCTGTGCACGTTTCCCTTCACAGTGTCACCTGTGTCCTGTACACGTTTCCCTCACAGTGTCACCTGTGTCCTGTGCAAGTTTCCCTGACAGAGCCACCTGTGCCTGGGCACGTTTCCCTCGCAGTGTCACCTGTGTCCTGTGCACGTTTCCCTCACAGAGCCACCTGTGTCCTGTACACGTTTCCCTCACAGTGTCACCTGTGTCCTGTGCAAGTTTCCCTCACAGTGTCACCTGTGCCTGCGCACATTTCCCTCACAGTGTCACCTGTGTCCTGTGCAAGTTTCCCTCACAGAGCCA
>PVIW01006973.1:0-20176 GCA_004026585.1 Noctilio leporinus | reverse complement strand
GGGCACGTTTCCCTCACAGTGTTACCTGTGTCCTGTGCACGTTTCCCTTCACAGTGTCACCTGTGTCCTGTACATGTTTCCCTCACAGTGTCACCTGTGTCCTGTGCAAGTTTCCCTGACAGAGCCACCTGTGCCTGGGCACGTTTCCCTCGCAGTGTCACCTGTGTCCTGTGCACATTTCCCTCACAGTGTCACCTGTGTCCTGTGCAAGTTTCCCTCACAGTGTCACCTGTGTCCTGTGCAAGTTTCCCTCACAGAGCCACCTGTGCCTGTGCACGTCTCCCTCGCAGTGTCACCTGTGTCCTGCGCACATTCCCTTCACAGTGTCACCCACCGTGGTAGTTACTTGGTGCTGTTAGGACACAATGGAAACTATTATAGGATGGCCTGGTTTTAGTATTTTTGAAGTGCTAACGTCCTTGTGTCCCTGCACTAATAAGAGGATGGCATCAACCAAACATTTTTTTTACGTAATTATAATTTCACATCATTTCTCTGTCTTTTGAACAACCACTGGTATTGCATTTGGGTACTGTTCAAAATGTCTCCAAGCCCCAGTAATTATACTAGCAAATTCTCTCTGGAATTTGATTCATGAGTTCAAAGGCCGATTAAGCAACACCACAAAATGCTCTATCTCAAAGTGACAACCAGCTTTATGACAGTAAATAAAGTTCTTCCACAGAGAAAGGGTGGTGATGAGGCCTCAAGCCAAACCAAACAGAAAAGCAACAAAGAATTTTTAAACTTGTGCAAATCATCAAAATTGTATTTAATTTTTAGTGGAATCATAATTACTAAGTAATATTCCAGTAACATATATGTAATAAATAGTAACAAGGCACTGTTTATTCTGATTTTTAGAAAGTAATCAATAGGGGTGTAAGTCAAGTAGGGAATAGCAACAAAATAAATAGGTTGGTAAGAAGTGGTGGAAATTTGGGGAGAACAAATACTCTTTCCTTTTTATATGTTTACTCATGCATGTCCCCTGCCAGTGCCATGTGTCCGCCTCCATAAATAATCTTTGAAGTGACTGACTTCTGGGACAGCTAATTGAACATAAGAGCTTCTAACTGAATGATGTTTAATGAAGACCTTAATTTGGAGACAAAAAAGAAGATTCGGAAACAATGTTTATACCCTTATAAAATAGGCAGCCAAGTAACTTCACAAAGCAGTTAAACTTTAATCCACTTATGAGGTACTCAGTGAAGCCTTAGGGAAGCTAGCTCCTGCCAGATGCTGGCTGAACAGCTGGGTTAAGTTACTTCATTTATTCCTTGCAACAACCTACTACACAGGTATGGTCTGAGGCTTAAAGATGAAACATGTGATTTGCCCAAGGCTTCTACTGGTATGTGGTGGAACTGGGTCTGCTGACTCCACTATCCCCAAATAAGGACAAGAACAGTCCCTACCTCCGTAAGCTGATTGATAAAAGGAAATATGGTTAACTCATAAAAAGTGCTAAGTACAAGGGGGAACACCCCCCAAAACCGGAATTTATTTATCAAAAATTGTGTATTCTTACATAATTCAACTTCAGTCACCTTCAAAAACTCCATTTGATGCAACACACCTATCGAGACATTTCTTCCACTGCTCAAAAGTTTTTAACTTGTTGATTTTGATGCCTTTTAGTGCTTCTGCCATTTTTTTCTTTCAGCTCTTTCACACCGGCAAAACATTTTTCTTTGAGGACTTTTTTCATCAGGGAAAGCGAGATGTGGTGAACAGGGAGGGTGGGACACAGGGGTCATGCACCTTTGGTCAAAAACTGCTAAACACTTAGCGTGGTGTGGGCAGGTGAGCTGCAAATCACCTAACATGAAATGGGGAAATGGGCAAATGTGTTGAAAGTCTTTTTTTTTTAAAAAAAGAATCACTGAAGTTGAATGCAGCTTCTCACACCACCACCAACTGGTGCAGTGACACAGACAGGTTCCTAGAACACTCACTTAGCAGGAGAAGCCTGTACTACAAGGGGGCCTGCCTTTCAGAAAATAATTCTGGCTGTTTTATTTTAGTTAGTTTGTTTACTTATCCTGCCTTGTATGGCATCTGCTTGACAAGTTGGTAAAAGCTTTAGTAATGGACAAATACCTTTACTATTATTGCCTAAAGCTGCCCAGCTCCTGGGCAGCAAAGTTGGAACTTAAACCTGGGTCAGCTGAACTCTAACACCCATACTCTAACCACAGTGTTTACCCACAGTGTGGAGTTTGCATACCTAATTTCCATTTGAAAGTGCCAAAGGACAGAACGGACACTCCAAAGAATTATGTCTCAACACTGAGGCTTTAAAGCTAGCACTTGGCAGATTTTCCCTTTAAAGTATTTCTGGAAAGATTCCCAACGCTGTGTGGGAAGGTTGCACAGCCATGCCCCAGGCCGAGCCAAGGGAAGAGAAACAGCACAGGACCTTGCACGGGATCTGCCTCCCCACCCTGAGCGATTCCCTCCGGTGCACTTTACTGCAGACCTGCTCTGCCCACAAAAAGATTTTAAACAGTAACTAATTGTAAATGGGAGCACACCCAGTGTAAAACAAAAACAAAAACAAAAACAAAAACAAAAAACAAAACCACTCCACAAACACCAACTTATCAAGGCTGAAGGAACTGCAGTTGGCTCCACTTAAAACTTCTAAGAAGGCTTGAAGTAAGCATGTTGCAATCAATCAGCAGATGCTACAGTCAGTCCTTCTCCTTAAGGAGGCTGGCTACATTTTATTAGGAGGTCCAACCTCATTTAGTGCCCACAACACCTGCTTTAAGACACTTATCTCCTCTACTTGGAATGGTTTTTCAAGGGTCACTGATGTTAACTTTGTAACAATGCGTAGACAGGGTAAACAAATATTTCATTCCTCTGGTCTTGACCCACTTCATGATGTGTATTACTTGCCAGACAACCCACCACTTAGTAGATATTCAATAAATGTTTGTTAAAAGAAACTTTGTAGACCATTTAGTTTAAACTTGGCCCCAACAAAGGATTCCTTGTAAAGTACCCTAGAAAGACTACCATTCATCATTTGCATAAACAGTAACACAACACTTACCACTTTGTGAAGGGGCCTAATTTATTCCCTCCTTAGAGACTTTTCACTGTTAACCAGGTTCCTTTCCAAATGGTAGCAGCCATACACGCCACCACCAACTTTGTTAAGCACTTACCCTGCCCACCCTTCCCAGCACCTTCCACGGCTAGAAAATGGCAAAGACAGGACTGGAACTTGGGCTTCGGGCGATCAGGCCTACTCCATTCCCTCGCTCCTGTGCCGGGGCCTCTGAGGACAGAAGAACCCCTTCTACACGGCAGGCCTCAAAAAGGAGAACTTCTCTGTTCCTGATTGAGTGGTTGCCTCTGGCATTGCAACCCAAGCATGTGCCCTGACTGGGAATTGAACCTTGACCTTTCGGTTCATAGGCCAGCACTCAATCCACTGAGCTACACTAGCCAGAGCTAAAACGCTAAGATAAAATTTTATTTATTATTTTCAGAGAGAGAGAGAAGAGAGGGAGAGAGACATCAAAATATGGTTGCCTTTCACCTGCCTCCAGCTAAGGAGCTGGCTGGAGACCTGGCTTGTAACCTGGTTATGTGCCCTGACTGGGAATTGAACCAGTGACCTTTGGGTTTGCAGGCTGGCATCTTATCCATTGTGCTACCAGCCAGGGCTAATTTTTAGATTGTGATGTACACACTTCAAATTAATGAATGTTTTCTCCTGAGTAAAATCCAATTTATTCTAATAGAAGAAACACCAAATCCTTGACTCATCCTGCCTGAAATTAAACACCTGACATAACAGTGACATAATCACATCCCTTTGTAAAGCCCTGGACTGGCTTCTGTTTACTCTAAATATAAACATCACTACTAAGCAGCTAATGAGAAAAGTACTTAGATTGATAAAGTGACTCCTTTTGGAAATTATTTTCCTATTATTTCAATTTAGCAACCATTTTCTAAAGTGAAACTCCTTTTTCTAAAAGTATCTTTTGTATTGTTAAGCTGAACCCTATACAAACCACAGCAAACAAACCCTTCTTTCTTTCCAGAAAGAACAACCCTGCTGTTTCCGAATGCATTAAAATGTGGAATGTACTGAGATAGTTTCTTCCAAAATCATAATTAACACCCTCAAATCATAATGAAATACTTCATGTGTCAGATGTGCCAGGGGACAGACAGCCTTTGGGGCTCAAGACAAGGTAACCCAACCACCTATCTATTCCATTCATGTAGTTTTCTTACACAAAGTAGAATCCCATCGACATTCCACTTATGAAGTAAGCCATAAATTATGCAATAAGTAAACAAGCCAAGTTTCTAAAAAGACTCCCATAATTCATTTCAATTTTAATATTAAAAAGAAAAAGGCCTAAAAAAAGAAAACCAGGCTCATACTAACCCATTCACAACATTCTAAATACCAGGCTTCCATAAGAAATAGCACTCTATCAAGGTTATGTGATATATCCTTACAGGTTTTATTTCTAAATTTATGCTAAGCATATTACATAGCAATGTTTTACTATACCAAGTTGGTACATAAATAGCCTGCGAGTATGTCTCAAGCATTACAATATACTGTCCAATTTACATTTTAGTGGAAAATCAACTACCATGTATTGCTTTCAAGTACTAGCATTATACTTTCTAAACCCAGTGTGTTTTGGTGTATGAAAAGCATTTTTCTTATCAGGCTTTCTGCCAATAACTTGGGCTCTTCTTCTTTTTTTTTTTTTTAATTTAATTTTATTGTTGTCGTATTACATCCATCCCCTTTTTCCTAAAAATATGGAACACTTCACGAATTTGCATGCTATCCTTGCACAGGGGCCATGCTAATCTTCTCTCAACCTTAGTATACGTAGGGCCGAAGTGAGCACACTTGGGCTCTTCTGAAAGGTTACAGGCACTATCACTTAACCTGTCTAAATGGGTTTATTCAACCTATATTACTGATTTCTAAAAATGTATCTCATTTTCCCCCCATCATTCACTGTGGTAAAACAAAGATGCCAAACCTATCATGGTCCTATACAATCCATCATTAAACCTATTGGGTTGGCCAAAACAGCCTGTTTTTTCCCATAAAATAAGACACATTTTTTTTCATTTTCACTAATAACTTTAGTGATTTGGTATTTTGAGTATGATGGCTATATCCCCCTATTGGCTTCCAGTGGGTAGAGGCCAGGGGTGCTGCTAAACATCTTCCAATGCATAAGACAGTTCCACAACAAAGAATTATTTGCTCAAAATGTCAACAGTACCAAGAAACTTCGCAAACCACTTTTGACATGTTCGATCAGTCACAGCACCTTCTCCATATGCTGCACAAATCTTTTGTTACATTTCAGTTGTTTTTACCTTTCTTGAAATAATGAAGCATCACATACACAAAAATGTTGCATATCTTCTTCCATTTTCAATGTTAAAATAAATGGGTGCACAAAAATTCACCAATTTTGATGTCTTTTTAAAAGTTATTTATTATTTTTAGAGGGAGGGGAAGGGAGAGGGGCAGAGAGGGAGAGAGACATCAATGTATGGTTGCCTTCACCTGCCTCCAGCTATGGACCTGGTTTGCAACCTGGTTATGTGCCCTGGTTGGGAATTGAACCAGCGACCTTTAGGTTCGCAGTCCGGTGCCTTATCCACTATGTCACCAGCCAGGGCATGATGGTTTTTTGTTTGTTTGTTTGTCTTTAAATGCATGCTGATATGACAGCTGTCACAATATAATTTAACAAAATTGTTTTGAATGAAGTTAAAGATAACTAAGCACTACTAGAGCCATCATAGGAAAAAACCCAAACAAAGTTTTTGGCCAACCCAATACATGATGAATCATTAATTATTACATTGCCAATATTGCAACATATGAGACCAAATTCAATGCAAGTTCAGGACAGAAACAAAAATGAAAAGAAGCTTTATATTACACTATGCTATGTGTAAACTGAAGGCAGATGGCTTTGATTTGTGGGTATGCAAACAATTTTCAGGACTTTCAAGTCACAGGCAGCCATAAAACCATATATCATTGATTCTAAGACACTCCCCCCCCCCCCACCCCAATGTATGGTTGCCTTTCACTTGCCTCCAGCTACAGACCTGGCTGGAGACCTGGCTTTGCAACCTGGTTATGTGCCCTGACTGGCTTAGACACTTTTTTTAAAAAATTTTATTGTTGTTGTATTACATCCATCCCCTTTTTTCTTCCCCTCACTTTTTAAAAAGATTTTAACATCTCTGAAATCTTCAACTGAATCGTATGTTATACTGTAATTACTGGTGTTTCATTTTTGGTGGCACATAAAACAATGGTGTGACTTTCAATCAATGTTAACTTAGAGTCCCTGAAGTACAACAATGTTAACATTAGTTAACATACATTGGACATGGACTATCTACCAGACACTACATGGAGGTTATTCCACTTCATACCTGTAACACATTGAAGTGACTCCATTTATCTTCCCCATTTTTACAGTCAAGGAAACTGAGAAATGAGGTCACCTGTCTAAAGGCACAGGCTGGCTCCAGTTGGCTCTTACCACCCTGCATCATTGACTCCAAGGAGGGAAGAGCTTTGGGGTCTGAGATAGCCAATCATTTCTTGAAGCACAGGTTCAAGAAAAGTATAGGGTTCAAATGTGCACCCTATAAGCATATTTTTAAATAATTATAGGAACAGAAATACAGAGTTCCAAATATCTAGACCAGATATATTAGTTTACAGTCTTTATTATGGAGAAGAGTTGGTAATCATCTAATGAAAAATTATACTCTGGCATAAAATCAAAATTTTCTCTTTCTAGACAACTAAATTCAATTCACAAACACTTAACATGTGTTTTGCTTTCTTAAAAGACCCTATTATCTGCCCTGGCTGGTAGCACAGTGGATAAGGTGCCGGCCTGCAAACCCAAAGGTCGCAGGTTCGATTCCCCAGCCAGGGCACATAACAAGGTTGCAAACCAGGTCTCCAGTCAGGTCTGTGGCTGGAGGCAGGTGAAAAGCAACCATGCATTGATGTCTCTCTCCCTCTCTGCCTCTCTCCCTTCCCCTCTTTCCAAAAATAATGAAATAAAATCTTTAAAAAAAAAAGACCCTATTATCTCTAGAGAAATGATGTAGTAATGCATTCCAACAATCTGAAATTTTGTTTAAATCTTAGTATTGAAATAATCCCAAATAAAACAACAGTATTCCACAGTCCAGAGACATTCTATAATACAGACTGACAATGTAATTTGTTGGAGTAAGTTTACACATTAAACTACCATTCCTAACTGTTGGCAAAAATGCTTGGCACTTTTACCAAAAATATACCTTTTGCTTCACAGTACTACAAAGAAGGCACACTTCTTTCTCAGAAGTTCACTTACTGCCCCTACACTTAGCATACACAAAGCTATCATACTTTAAAGTAAAAACAAACAAACAAACAAAAGTATTGTATGCTCATTTGGTAGTTGCCTTCCTACATCCATTTTTCCTTTTCCCCCAAAGGCCCCAGTCCCGCGTGCCGTGGGGGACTAACGCCATACTAGATTCCGAAAGGGTCCCTCATTGTCCAGGCAGCACAGCCCATCCGTCTCACCTCAGGGATTTGTTCAGAGATGCACATGTGGCCCAAATGAGGTCAATTGGACAACATGCTTCAACTCCGGGACTTTTGCTGCAGGATTGGGCTGCTTGGCTGATGAAAGCTAGAAGCAAACCACCATGGGGCTGCTGCTAGCCACCTTCTAAACACTAAGGGCAAGAGCCAAGAATGGCTCTGGGAAATGAAGGGACACCGAGTTCTTGCCATACTACTGAAACTGCATTTGGATTTTCAGTTAATTTATTGAATACAGTTCTTTTTATTGAGCCCATGTAAGCTAGGTATTCTGCTAATTACATCAGAAAGTTTCCTGTTTTTTAAAAACTAATAAAAAATCAGTACTGGGCAGTGTGGTATTATAAACACAACAGAGAAGTAAATGTGAAATTCGCTGAAGAATGCAGGCAGAGTAAAATTCAACCAACACCCTGCTGACCCAGCCTGAACATTTAACTATCTTTAGCAACTAAGAAAGAAACCATCAGACTGTGGCCTGGTGTGCCCACCAAGACTCAAGGACCATTAAGGGATTTGGTAGGAAAGACTCATGATAAGGAAAGGTTCTGACTACTCACAGCATTTAGTAAGGACTTGTAAGGAGAGGGGGAAAAGGGAAGAAAATATGCCCTTGCTGAAAGAGGCTGCTTTCTGCTACAAACTAATTGGAAGAGGTGTGGAGCGAGAACTGGCTAGAGAAAGGAAGGGAGGTGGTAGACTGGGCAGGAGATAAGACTGTGGGGGGCGGGGTGGACAAGACTCCTGACCCCCAGACATCTGGAGATCAAAAACTCTTGTTAGGTAAGTATTCTTATCCTGAAAATGGGGAAGATCATTCAAGATGCAACTGCAAACCAAAGGCTCTTGAATAGGGGCCAAATTCTAGACTTTGGAACACATCAGGCTTTGGTTCAAGCCCCTGGAACTGCCCAGAAGCCAAGAAGACTAGGTTTTTGGGGTGTCAAAGAACCCCCAAGCCTGGTGACAGCCTGTGATTGTCCAGTCCCCAGGCCCCCTCCCTCACAATGTGGCCACAAAGGAGTGGCAGACTAAAACAATGCTGCCTGTGGGAGGGGCATCCTCCTCCACTGGGACATGAGAGAGAGCAACACAGAGGCCAGGGAAGCTAGCGGGGCAGATTCACAGACGGAGTTTGATTTCATGCTGAGTAGGCAGTTGCTGAAAGGACTTAAAGGAAGGGGATGACAAGATCTGACTTAGGCTTTGAAAAGATAGGTACAAAATAAGATGGAGAAATTAAGAATAATGGTGGAACGGAAGAAGCCAAAGAACTTATATGCACAACCCACGGACAGGACCTAAGGGGGTGGGATTGCTGGAAGGAAGTGGTGTACAGGGCAGAGGAGACCAAAGGAAAAAGAAGTTGGGACTACTGTAAAATTATAATCAAGAAAATATACTTTAAAAAATTAAAGAAGAAAAAAGAAAAGATTTTTAGATGGCAAACAGATTGGTAATGGCTAGGGGTCCCAAGGACAGCAAAGAGGGGTCAGTGTGGCTATAAAGGGAGAGCGCCAAGGGGTTTTGTGGTGGTTATATAAATCTACACATGTGATACAACTGCACAGCACTCTAGTGCACACACACACACATACACATGTGAGTGCACATGCAACTCATGAAATCTGAAAAAGCCCTGTGAATTGTACAACATTGACTGTCAAGTCCCTGATTTTGATATTATACTGTAGTGATGCAGGATGTTAACAATGCAGGAGACTAACTAGGGCACAAGGGCCTCCCTGTACATTTTTTGCAACTTCCTATGAATCTACAATCACTTCAAAATTAAAAGTAAAAATATATTGCATATTTGAAAGTTGAAGTGCATCTTAAAAGTTCTCATCACAAAAAAAAAATTTTTTTTTGTAACTAACAGGTGTTAACCAGACTTACTGTGATCATTTCACAATGTATACAATTTCAAATCATTATGTTGTAGATTTGAAATTAATATAATGTTATAGGTCAATTATCCCTCAATTTTTAAAGTAAATTTTAAAAACTAAAAGCATAACTAATAACAAGTGTTTTTACAATAATAAAAGATTAAATAGATAAAATTCACATGGTGATTGTGTGAAAAGTATGCATTTAGTTCTTTTTGAAGCAAATATATTGTGCTTAGGTTTATAATATAGTAGTCTATATAACTCTCTGCTCATATTATTTTAACCTATGACCAGTTATTTGAAAAGAAAATAAGTCTGAATCTATACAGATCTCAGAA
Organism: Noctilio leporinus; assembly: GCA_004026585.1. NCBI lineage: Eukaryota > Metazoa > Chordata > Mammalia > Chiroptera > Noctilionidae > Noctilio > Noctilio leporinus. The sequence goes on along the minus strand of PVIW01006973.1, from coordinate 10,295 downwards.
AAAAAACTGGTATGTAGACAAACTGTTATATAAGTGATAAATGAGAAACTATTCACTGAAACAAGTTATTCAAGTTTTGACCAAAAATTTTGACTTTACATTACACCCAAATACAGACTAGTTTTTAAAATATATATAAATGTATTTGCTAGTGGCTGGGGGATGGGGGAGTGCCAGCAATCTGGATTTCCACGAGCCTCCCAGGTGACTCTGACACATGCCAGGTGAGACTAATCATTCAGTCTCAACAGGGCAATCAATAGAAGGGTGTGAAAATGGTATTTTGGGAGAGAAAAAAACCTTAGGTATTTTAATGTTTACACCAAAGCTATAGCCTAACTTAAAAAAAAAAAAAAGAAAAAGAAAAAAAAAAAAAAAGAGGTAAAAAAGAAAAGGATGTTGCCTTGGCTGGGTAGCTCAGTTGATTATGGTGTCATCCTAATACACCAAGGTTGCAGGTTCAAACCCAGGTCAGGGCACATATAAGAATCAACTAATGAATGCTATCATAACTGGAACAACAAATTGATAATTTCTCTCTGTGTTTCGTTTTCTCTTCCACACTCTAAAATCAATTTAAAAAATGGTTTTAAGTTAAAAATAAAAGATGTCTAAGGCTGCCATTTAAGGTAGGGATTGAAGTAAAGGAGAATCAAAACCACAAAGGGACACCATGCTACAACCACCAAAAGGATTAATGTGAAAAAGGAAACACCAAGATTAGTGAAGACATGGAGCCACTGGAACTCATACACTGCTAATGGGAACGTGCACTGGTACAACCACTCGGAAAAGTCCCAGTTTTGTTCAAGGTGAATGTCTGCACCTACTCTATGACCCGGCATTTCCATTCCTAGGTATATTCCCAAAGGAAATGCATCCACAGCCTCACCAAACACACACATGTGAATGCTTACATCAGCAATATTCATAATAGCCCAAACTAGAAACTACCCAATTGCCATTGTCCAGTAAAGGGGTAAATTATGGTATATTCACATAATAGAATAGTGTTCTGCAAAAAGAAAAAAAAAAAAAAAAAAAGGTATACAACCAAAAATAACAGTATGGGTGAATCTCATGAATATAATGTTGAGCAAAAGAAGCCAGTTCACAAAAGAACACATAGTCTCCAAGGCCATTTAGTGTGGAACTCAAAAACAGGCTGTTTTAAGTCAGGACAGTGACTGTCTTTGGGGGTAGGGAATAGAAACTGGGAAGGGAGCTTGGAGGGTATTTCAGGAACTAGTAACATTCTCTTTCTTGATCTAGACCAGTTTCTCCAGCACCTTGGACACTGTGGACTGGACAATTCTCTGCTGTGGGATCTGTTCTGTGCATTGTAAGATGTTTAGCAGCATCCCTGACATCTACCCATTAGGTGCCAGTAGCACCCAAAGTTGTAATGTCTCAAGGAGTTGACAAGTGTCCATTAGGAGACAAAACTGCTCCCAGGAGATCTAAGATAGTTACACAGGTACGCTCAGTTTATAAAATACCAATAGGTTGTACACAGCTCTTTTCTGAATGACTAGATATTTCAGTGTACAGAAGCAGAAAAACCATTGAGGAGATGACTACCGCAGGCTTCTGGTGAGGTGACATGGCCCAGGGTGGTAGCAGTGGAGCTGGAGAGAAGTAAAAGGATTCAGGATATGGTGTACAGGAGAGCAGACAGTTTTTAGAGAACAACAGAGAAGAGAACCAAGGAGGAACCCAAGTTTTTTTGTCTGAGCAACTGACTGGTTGATGATGTCACTTACTTAGATGAGGCAACTAGGGTCAGAGCATCACAGGAAATGGTTATGGGGAATAATAAACTCATGAGTTATCCAGAGGCAATCAGTGCGCTGCTCCGGTATGGGAGAATGTAACATATACTCTGGACTATGAAGACTACTATATTTTCCACTCTTGACTCAATTTGTAGTGTTCACTTTGGTTTTCGGACCCCTCTCCACCACTGGTCACAATGATACTTGCCACAGACCATCCCTAAATCACCAGATGGTGAGAAGCTCTGTGCTACTGTGACAGAGACAGTTGGCCACCCTCAGCCCTGCTCCTGCAGCTGAAGCCAGCAGCCATGGACAAAAATGTAGGAAGGAGGAGCTGCACTGTTAGCAAGTCGCTTTCCATCTTCCCAGGAGAATCGGCCAGAATGAGGACTTTTATAATCAATTGTTGGTTTACATCTTCAAAATTGAGAAATAAATAATGCTGTAGCAGAATGGTTTGGGTGGCAAGTAACATTAAATTAAAAAAGGGCAAAAAGCGTCTGTCCAAGCAGGAGATGATTACAGCTGGAACTAGACGCCATGGACAAGAAGAGTAGACATAGTCCAGATAATCTGTGGTGGCAGAAGTGACAAGATTTGAGGATAAATTAGATATGAATGACAGTGAGTCTTGATTTTTGATTTGATCAACTGGATAGACCTGATGAAGTGGGGAAGACTGGGGAGAGGAAGGTTTCTGGGGAATGGAATCAAGATGACTATCTTGGACATTCAGGTGCCTGGCTAGGCACGTTTAGGAGAAAAGAGGAATGTCATGTTTCCACCCTGCATAACGATGAAGGGGAAAAAAGCTACCTTACCTCCAAAAAGCTTGACTAATTTAGTGAGTGTGAATTAGCCTCACTAACGCCTTAGCAGGGTTAAAGTGATGCCCCACGAGTAAATTTGAGCCCTCTCCTGCCCATGACTATTGATTTTTTGTAAAGCATGTGAATTTATTAGAGCTGGGTTAAGGGTCCTTCTGAGATTTTTTAAAAAAATCTTAACATGAAATGGTTACCCATTTAGAACAAGAGAAACTATTATTTTCCCTCCTGTAAAGTGTGTTTTTAAATAAGAAAACTGCATTAAAAAAAAAAAAAACCCTTTATTTTTTTTAACCTAGAAATAAAAACACATGCAAAAATCCCCAAACCTGGCTTGATACTTTGGCTCAAGTGAAGAAATGTATAGGAGAACTCTTTGGAAACTATGAAACAATGTAAGATTTGAGGTGTTAATAATACTGACATGTATAAACAAGCAACTGGCAATTCTCAAATCTATAATTTGTAGGTAATATAGGAGGAATACAGTTCAGTAAAATTTAGGATTCTTATCCCAATGATCTAATAGAAAAAAAAGGCAATAAATTACCTGCAGTTACTTTTTCTACTTTTATAGAAAAGGCTAAAGATAACCCCAAATGACATTCCAAATAAATGATATAATCCAGCACTATTATTCAGAATTATGACCCCAGTCTTTCAAAAAACTCATCATAGAAAGTAGGTCTAAGGAGGACCAGACTTCTGAATCTGGGAAGAATCATTTAGGCTTACTTTAATATCATGTTGGAACAATTTTTTTTTGGAGTTGAGTGGAGGAACCTCAGTATCAGAATAAATATGTGCCCTGGGAAAATAAGTTTGTTCAGACCTACAAAGTATGCAACTTTTTCACTCTCTAGAACCTAGGAATCTTCCTGTTAAGGAAATGTATATAAACATGGGTATTGGATGCCCTCAGAAAGGATTTTAGATTTGTGAATTATATTTGGCGCAATTATTTTCAATTTTCAGAACACCTGCTTTGAAAACAATTACCATTGACAGTAAATGTACTAGTTGCTCCAAGAAACTCATAAGAGCTGTAGAGTACTTTTGTGAAGATTTTTAATTGTTAAAAAGAAATACATGCTTAAGAATGGGAAGAGAAGAGAGAGATTAAACAGTACAAAAGGAACAGAGTGCAAAGGTGTTTCTCTTGCCCGGACACTCAGGCCCCAGAGGAAATCACAATCACTGTTTTCAAGAGTATCCTGCAAATACACCTATAAATTCGCTTTTATATTTGTTTTATTTTATTATTCAAACAGCATGTAAAATATCCACTCTTCTGAAACATGTTTACCTCCACTCATATCTTGGAGAATGTTCCAGATAAGAATATAAAGCACTATCTTATTTATTTACTTATTTTTTAAAAGATTTTATTATTTTTTAGAGAGAGGGAAAGGGAGAGAGCCAGAGAGGGAGAGAGACGTCAATGTACAGTTGATTGCCTTTCACCTGCTTCCAGCTACAGACCTGGCTGGAGACCTGGCTTGCAACCTGGTTATGTTTGCCCTGGCTGGAAATCGAACTAGCGACCTTTGGGTTTGCAGGCTGGTGCCTTATCCACTGTGTCACCAGCCGGGGCCTTATTCTTTTAAAACAACTACACATCGCTGGGGATATGTGATAATTTATTTAACTACTTCTCTATGTATGCACATTTAGGTTGTGTTTAGCCTTTTATAATTTAAAACAATGCTGCAACAATTTTGTACTTACACTGCACATAAATGTGTGACTATATCTGTAGGAAAAATTCATAGAGGCAGAACTATTAGATCAAAGGTATATACATTTACCATCTGACAATACCCAGCAGCCCTCCTTACTCTGTCAATTTACATCTCAACCAACAATGTAAGAAAGTTTCTGTTTTTCTACACCTTTGTCATTGTGCCATATTTTCAAATTTGTTGGTCTCTGCCAATCTGCTAGATGAAAACTGTTTCACCATTAGTTTTCATTGGTATTTGGTTTAATATGAATAGGGCTGAGTCTTTTCATATATTTGGAATCTATTTTCATTCTTCACTATGAATTGCCCATATTTTTTGCCAAATAGGTTACTGGCTTTTACTAACTGATTTTGAAAGCTCTTTATATATTAAGGAAGCTAGAGTTTCATTTTCATACAGATTGCAAATTGTTTTTCCTAGTTTGCTTCTGCATATCAATTTTTATCCATTTTATTTTTTCATGGAGAAATTTTCTATTTGAACACTTTACTCCAGGTTTCACTCTCTGTCTCCCTCTTTTTGCTTATAATTGTTTTCCAGCTGATTCTTTTGGATTCAAGAAATAAAACCATATCACCTACAATAATAGCAATTTTGATTTCTGCTTTCTGATGTCTTTCTCTAGTTAATGATGACTGTAATAATTTACACCCCTGTATTGCTTCTGATTTTAATGGAAATGCTTCCCAGGTTTCATAATGGAAGACGAAGCTGGTTTTGGCTTGTACCATGATTTCTCTAAGGGGCTTTCTGAATGCAGAGAATTTAACAATTCTTGTACGAGTGTTATTTTTCCATGTTTATCAATAGGTTCTATAGCTTTTCTTCAGTGTCAATGTACATCATTACATGAGGGTTTAGGATTTAAGAAGTAATAGGAACCTAAGACTCTATTTACAATGTGTCACTCTATAAATAATTCATAGCTTCTCTTCAAACTAATATCAAGTCCTTGTGAAATGTAAAAAGGCAGATATCTTGTATTACAGATAGAAAAATGGAGTCATGGAAAGATTGTAATTCTACCCACCCCCTCTCTTCATTGTGGTACTTTGTGATTTAGAAGTATATAGAATTCAGACCTCATGATTCCCTGTCCAGTGTTTAAGCCATAGGACAGCACTGTAGCCTTTAGAGAATTTAGCAGATGCCCAACATATAAAGAAAGCAGGCTGCCAACTACAACTCTCAGCTTCACAATATTCTCTTCCAGGCCTCTGAAAGCAACCTCCAAGTTGGACTCGGGTGCTTCAAACATCTGAAATGCATCAGCCAGCAGCCAGCATAATAGGGTTGTGCTCAGTGATACACGATGTTGCTGACATTCCTCAGCCAATTAGAATTCCTTCTAGCTGCAATGGAGGTGAACACAGCTGGAATTATGGAGTGGGGCGCCACACCAGTTGCATTGATTGTACATTATTTAAGCCTTGTTTTAAAACAATAAAAGGATTTTCCCTCTTTAATCCAAAAATATGGAAACATTCCACTTAGTTTAAATATCTAAATGGAGTAAATTGCATCTCTAGACACAACAGCAATTCCAACATTTAAAAAAGATTTGGCCAATCCAGATGGCTAGGAGCTTTTCTTTCAACATAACTATGTAGCTCTTCTTTGACTAAAACAGCCTTCAGGATTGGTCAGCTAGAGTCACAGTCCTGCGGACAACAGGTCAATTTAAGTTTGGGGGTTTCGCTCAATAAAACTCACCTACAACAAGCCAACCAGTAATTTAAGGTGTTCAGTGGCAAAAATAATAATAAATTAAAATTCTCTATTTGTTAAAAATTATTTAACCTCTAAAATGGTTTTTTAAATTGCAACAATTTGATCTAAACAAGAAGCCTAAAAGTTAGGGCTTCTCGTTTCTCAACTAGAAAATAACAAATCATTTCAGAAGATTTTTTTGAACTTCCCTTTCAGTCTAGCACTCACTAAAATGCACAATTCAGCTATTTTAACTTCTAACTGGTGCCCACAAACATGTTACACAACAACCAGTCTAGTTAACTGGATCATTAAGCTGATGTTGAAATATTATGGGTCAATCTTTCTTTCTTTCTTTCTTTTTTTATTCATGAGGAAATACTTCTTCCCCAGTGACTCAGCCCCCGGAACCTTCTTGGTTCACACAATGTTCCACACTAGGACCTGACAACATGGTCAAACAGAGAAAATGAAAAACTCAAACTCCACTGTCACAGATACAAAACAGAAGTTTTTGATCTCTGACAAATAGACCTGAAGTCACAAATTCTACTCTAAGTCACAACTACTATTAAAAATACAGATAAAAATGATGTATGTGAAATATTTCATTTCTCAAGTCTGTTAGGTCAAGAAAATTGAATAATGTATTTTAAAAAAGGTTTTTCTTAAGATAACACAAATGTGATCAAATCACAAATAACATCAATAATAGTCCTGTATTTGGCAGAATGTGACTCCTTTCATAGTAGAATTGCAGTTTAAGTTTTGTAATAGTATTTGGTTTAACCACCCCACATCCTTAAAGAATTAGCTCAGAGAAGTGTCTTGATTGTACTTCATAAACTTGAGGCTAATCCTGAGGAAAATACGTAAACTGAGGTGCAACGCAAGGCTAAAAATTGAGGATTAGAAATTCCATCTTACCTAAGTTACAACTGTTAAAAGTTTTGCCTGCCTTGCTTGTACAAACTGACAAAGGCAGCTTTATCTTTCTTCAGAGAAACGTAGCTATTTCAAATCAATTGGGTCACCTGTTATTGATCAAGCAAAGTTATTAACAACTACTTCTCTCCAAGTTGCATCACCTGGATGCCAAAAGGCAAGCCAGCCTTACATCACATGTGCTTGCTACAACTTTAAAAATAACCTCCATTCCTATCTGAAGGTCTCCCTCCCTCCTTCCCTCTACTTGGAGTTTGATTTTTCCTCTCTTCACAATATGCAGTCAAGATCCAAAGGAAACAAAACACAAGAAGGTCAGAGGACTTCAAGGTATTAAAAAAAAAAAAAAGTTCAGACATTTGGTATTTCAACTAACTGGTTAATATTATAATAAAATTTAATTTGTTTGAAAAGCACTATGGAACCCTTAGAGCTCAAAATTCCATTCTTTTACCCAAAGTGGCCTAAATAACATATCTGGGATTCATGTGTGTGCCACATAAGAACAACACTTTTGCAAATCCTGCTTGAATTTAAAACAAAAATGTTTCCCAAGTGCTTGATTTGCCAGCAAACTCTAAAATGTCTGCAAGATAATGCTCTTTAACAAAGATCACTCTATTGTGAAAATATTATGCCTCAAACTCACTGATACCTTTAAAAACTATTATCCAGCTAAATTACCAAAAAGACATTCATTATAATTGTATTACTTTAAATATAAAGACTCAAACATTCTTCTACTGTTTAGACCAAATTTCCAAAGCAGTTCAACAACTACCCAATAGTTTTCAAAAAACAAAAAGGGTTCCACAGGAAGAAATATAAATCATAAATGTAATCAATACACAAAAGTAATGCTTATCATAAATCAAACACAAGGCCTGTGTTTTAACACAAATTTCTGAGTATCAGGATTGAGACCTGACAGAAAATATAAGTACCCAATGGTGATTTGGAATAAGCCAAATGGATAAATCCTGTAAGAAGGAGACTCAAGAGTTTTTTAAATGGAGTTGAAATCTCATTTTATATATGAAGAAACTGAGACCCAGAAAGGTTATATAATTTGTTCCACATCATGCAATTTATGGTAGATCTGACTTGATTCTAAATCCAATGTTCTATTCACCACCAAATTGTGGACCCCAAAGTGGTAAATGCTTTTTTATGATGCCCATGCCTATGTCTTCATATTTTGCACTGAATCACACTGTGTAGTATTCACTAGTTAGAAGAGCTCCCACTTCTAAAAGTCTTTTTTTTTTTCTAGTATCACATGAGAAAATAAAACTTTGAAACCTGTAACAAAGTATACACTTTAGAAGGATGGCTAGCCAATTTGCCAGAAGTGAAGATATTTCAAACTTCGGCTGGCAACCTTAGGAGATGAGGCCAAAACCCAGCCTATCTACAACAAGACACCTAGTTCCAATGTTTTCACATTGTAAATAACAGTCAGCAGACAACCGGCACTGTCCATCATCATCCCTAAACTCTCAGTTCTGTTTCAGGGATAACCGCCCCCTGTTGTGTTGTTAATAATGTCACCTGAGGGAAAGGGAAAAGGTGTTCTGGGAAAAACACTCATCACCTGATCATTCAGTATCAGATGATATTAAAACTCTGAAGCATTTCTACATCTATGACACCTAAATTCCTGAATCCAAAAACAACTTGGGAAGACAAACCAAGCCCTCCCTTTCATAAGGAAAAGGCTCACACCCAGGCCTGCCTATTTGGATTAAGATATATACACCTGATACAAACGCTGCCTTTAAAACCTGTTACTTCTAAAACATTAATCTACCAAAACTCACAAAATCAGTTACTTTTGCTTTTAACAAGAAAACTGAAACCAATCTGATGTCAATTATAGGTTACTTTGTAAATGAAAACCAAATTAAAGTTGCCAGTAATTAAAGTTTTACAAGCATTACAAAGTAAAAAATGTGGCTTTTATGTAGCCATAAAAATAACAATGGAGGGGAGGAGGAGGCAAAGAAGGGGAGTAGTTTGGTCAAGGAACTAGTATGGAAGAACCATGGACATGGACAAGTGGGATTGACTTTGTTGGGGGAGTGGGTGGGTGGGGAAGGAGACAGAGTGGAGAAAAAAGGGGATGGATGTAATACAACAAAAAATTAAATTAAAAGGAAAAACCAAAACAATTTATGTACTGCATCTGCAGAGTGAAAAGTGTTTCCTACCAGGCCTGAAATCAAGGGTTGTTTCTCCAGAAGCCAAGATCCCTGGAATATGCCTGCTGCTTTACAAAGCCAGGATTGGGTTTGGGTCCAAATCATCATCTGACCTGGTCATATTATCTGATCATAACCTGATCTTTTAGGTATGATTATCTTCATACCTAAAAAATGTATACCCCTCTTCTTGAAACAAATAAAATGGATCAAACAACTGAGGACTTTCAAGGGAAATTTTAGTTTGAAAACAATCATCCATTGCTGTTTTCATGGACTTAGTAGTGATTTAGAGCCATGCATCTACCACCAAGTGTCCAAAATGCTTCGCCTCTGTGAAGGGGACTCAGACTTTGGAGTCCTTACCAGATGGGCCACCGAACAGAAAAATCCAGGGAAAACCCCTGACAGGGATTAGCCTAACTTTTTATTTCCTTTTCAGAGCTGGGAATATTCGAGTTTGGAAAGTCCCCCAGCAGAACGGACTTTGCAGCACCCGAACCGTTCTCCGCTGGGAGGTTAAGCTGGAGCCGGCAGCCGCCCCCAGCGACGCAGGGGGAGAAGGGGCAGCAGGAGGAGCGGCGGGCCCGCCTGCATCCCACCACCCACCGCCCCGCCGCAGGCCCACGCCGAGCCCACGCCGAGCCCACGCCGAGCTTCGCGCTCACCCTTGAAGGTGGCACTACAGAGCCACCTAGGAGACACAGCGTTTCATTGAGAACTACAGGACTGAACCAAGGAGGCAGTGGCGGTGCCGCCGCCAAAGCCTCCAGTGTGTTTGTGTCTGTGTGTGGATGGGGGTGGGAGTGGCGAGAATCCACACCTCCCCCGGCTCGCGAGAAGGGGGCGATGGCAAAGTGCAAGGCGTTGAAAACAGAGGGGAAGCAGCACAGTCGCGAGCGGGCGGCAGCCCGGCCTGAGAGAGGAAGTGGGCTAGACGGGAGAGGTCTGGGCCGGAGGGGAACGAGAAGCTCCCAGATAGGACGAGGAATTCGAGGCTGAAGGAAAGGGTGGAGGCCGCGAGACAGAAGCCAGGGGGCGGGGCTGCGAGATAAGCGAGGGCGGGACTCCGTGGAAGTGAGGGGCGGG
>PVIW01006972.1:0-78983 GCA_004026585.1 Noctilio leporinus | reverse complement strand
TTTTTTTAGAAGGAGGGGAAGGGAGAGAGGCAGAGAGGGAGAGAGACATCAATGTATGGTTGCGTTTCACCTACCTCCAGCCACAGACCTGACTGGAGACCTGGTTTGCAACCTGGTTATGTGCCCTGGCTGGGGAATCGAACCTGCGACCTTGGGTTCGCAGGCCGGCGCCTTAACCACTGTGCTACCAGCCAGGGCTTATTATCTTTTTTAATGCAGGAAAATGACTGAAGCAGTCTTGTTCATTTCAAGTGATCAGAATTACTTCTAAAAATGTTAATTTTGCATTATTGAAAGGATATATATAACCCATAGGCAATAGGAATGATACATGATTAGTCAACAATCAGTGAAGTAAATCTGTTTTTCATTGCTTGAAAAACTTACAATAATGGTGTGCCAAGTTGAGCTGCCCCCTTTTTAAAAAAACTGAGCTAGGAAGCGATGAAAATCAGAGGGTAAAATGGGAATACTGACAAATATTTAACCATAGCATAGAAATCTGTCACTATAATTTTCTTTAGAAATAAGTGTTTTCATTTGTCCTGTAATGCCTGAAATTACTGCCAAAGCTAGAAATGTGGTTAGCTTTTTCAGTGAAATTCTTAAAAGGGTATTGTCAGAGCCAACAATTCAGAATTATCTTTACTCTTAAAATTGTCCTTTACTCACTTTTGTTTGCTCTATTCTCTTTCTTGTCATTCTTTGGCTTAATTTGCAGCTCAGTCATATAAAGCAGTGTTCCACTAATTTGTTCTTTTAAATAGATTTATCCAGAAAATCCTCATTTCATCCTACTTTTTTTTTACCACTCATCAACAGCTCAGTAAAGACAGGGGCTGGAGACTAACATACTTGACTTCTTTCATGGGCAGCATGTCTGTATATCATGGGAAGAATTTGAATTATTTTTCCACCTTGAAAGCAGATTGTGGGAATTTCAGACAAAGAATTTAACTTTAATGATTCAAGGACACTATTCAAATAATGGTTTCTTTACATTTACATATCGCTTATTCTCTGGATTTTATCTGTATCATGTAAATCCAATACTTCAGTTTTGATTGTAAGTGATAAGGGAAAGAAAGGCTAGACAGTGAGATGCTGCAAACTAAGTGTGCAGTTATCAAATTTTTATTGACTAACTTAGGTTTTTTATGTAATATTTAATGTTTTTCCTGTTTTTAAAGAGCTACATAAATTCAAGTAATTTTATAGGAGTCAATTTTTCTTTTCAAGTTAATTGCATAAAAGCTACAGTATTCTTTTAGGGTATTTTGTTGCTAAATGCCTAGATTTGGAGTTAGGATCTTTTTAAAAATAAGTTTTGAGGCTTGAACATTTAATCAAAATCGTAAGATTAGGCAGGCCTGAAAGAGTCATGTGAAAACACAATACAAAGCTTATTTTATAATTATCTAGAAGTAGTAGGTGTAGCTTAGAAGTTTTACACGTTGTAACATAGTTCTTACATAGTATGTGAGAATCCATTAGATTCATAAGAAGATAATTTAAAAACTATTTGAGGTGACTTGTTTTTCTGTGTTGTCTCTCTTGAATTTTAGGTCTGTTCCAAAAAAAACCATGGCTGCGAAGGAGAAGCTGGAGGCAGTGTTAAATGTGGCCCTGCGGGTGCCAAGCATCATGCTGTTGGATGTCCTGTACAGATGGGATGTCAGCTCCTTCTTCCAGCAGATCCAAAGAAGTAGCCTCAATAACAACCCTCTTTTCCAGTATAAGTATTTGGCTCTTAATATGCATTATGTAGGTAAGTATCTGCATCACCTTTTCTCATCTTTTAGTGAGCCATGGTGAGTGTTTATGAATCTTGTTTGTAGCCTTTACCATGGCATATGAATTATCAGGGGTAGAGGAAAACAGTGTTGCATTTATCTTACTGAATGAAACTAGAAGGCAGAAGAAAACATTTTAGATTTTAGTATGATGAAATGTAAATAATGAGAAATAACTTTCCAGCCACTTAGCTTGTTCTAATGTGTCATCATGTTAGGTTTTGGTAGTAATTCAGAATGTAAGCTTCTTAAAATGCATTGTTCTTCATTGCTCTAAAACAATATCAGTTGAAAATAAAGCATTTGTTTCCATTCAGTGAAATGTGGGAAATGACATAATATTTTCTTTAAAAATACTTCTTGAAATATAAGTAATATGATTTGTAGTTAGTGGTAAAAGTAAAGTTGAAAGGTTTAAGAAAGTGAAGTCAAGAAATACTGTACAGGCAGGAAACAGATAAAATGAATCTATGATAAAAGTCATGATCCTTAATTTTTTGGTTAATTTTTAGTTTACTTGTAATGATAGCAATAATATATTTCACTTAGCGTTGTTACTACATAACTCAGGTTATGGTTTGATATACTCTAGTGATTTTGTTCAATTTTTTATTAGAATTGTCCATGAAGAAGTATATCTTTTATAAAATTGTCAAGGGTTGTCCTTTCTCTATGAGCTTTATGTTTATCTATGGAAAGGACTTACTGCGTCCCAAAGCTTGGCCCTCAGAACTCCTCACAGCGCTGAGAGGTTACCAAGCACATCCCTGTGGGAAGAAGTGAGGTCTAGTGGAAAAGACAGGGTACGCTGGAAGCAGAACATCTGAGGGTGATAAACTCATCTTTCTTAGGTGGCACTACCTTGGGAAAGTCTGTGAAATGAGAAGGTTCTTTTATGCTGCAAAACACTATAATTTTCAGTCCTTTATTAAAGGCTTTGTATGTTAGCCAATTTATGGGAAATAATTCTAGTCTGTTGTAGAAGAACATATGAATACTTGGCATGGATGTTCAGCTTAAATCAGCAAAGTAATTTACACTGTGGTTTTAAAAATGTGCTTATCAAATATATTACTTCTGAACACATTGAACTACCTATTATAAAAACAGCTGCCTAATAACCAGAAATATTACTTTAGAAATTGAATGTGTTCTAGTACAGTTGCCATTCATGCTTGTTGACATAACTGTGAACTTAACTCGGCCTTCTTAAATACACTTTGCATTTATGCATGCCATGGTGGAGGAAGCTTAGTGATTACGAGTAGATAATTTCAGCTTGAATAATTTTTTGATTGGAAAAACCTCTCTGTCAACAGTTATGTTTATGTAATGTTCTTGACTACAGAATTTCATCTTTAAACACATTTTTAAAATGATTTATGTATTTATATCCAGAAATCAAACACAAAAAGTATGCAGTGAAGAGTATCTTCTCTATATGTTCCTCAGGGATTAAGTTCTCACTCTGAGCCCCCAAAAGCAGCTATTTTTATTTCCTTGTGTATAATTCTAGAGATAATTTTATGTATACATAAGTAAATATAAAGATGGATATAGAAATGTAAATACCTTATCTAAGTTTAAATGTGTGTATTTCCTCCCCCGTTTCGTATAGCTAACGTAATGCACAGTTTTGAATCTTTTTGTTTTAACTTAATGATATATTGTAGGTCCATATCTATTGCTTTTTAGATGTTCATGACATAAAGCTTTGTATTTTGTCGTGCTAAATCGTAAGATTCTGATGTAATGTCGAGGCCTTATTCTCTTCCAACCCTGTACATATAGTGGCATAATGTTCTTATATGGCTATACATAATTTGTTGAACAAATTAACTCATTAGTGGACATTTTAGGTAGTTCCTGTATTCTATCTCATTAAGTTTTGTACTAAATAATTTGGTGTAGCCATAAATTACTAAAAGTGAAATTGCTGTATTAAAGAGTATATGCATTTGTAACATTGAGTGATACTGCACTCCATAGGGTTTTACTATTTTGTACTTCCACAAACCAATTCAAAGTGTTTATAGTCCATTCTTTTCAAAAGTATCATCAAACTTTTATATTTAGCTACTTCAATAGATGAAAAATGGATGCTTTTTACCTTGTAGTTTTAATTTATATTCCTTTTATTATGAGTAAGATTACACTAATTCACATTTAAGAAAAATGTATGTTTTCTCTTGAATAAGCTGTCAGTCAGTGCCCCTTGCCCACTTTTTATGGGATTGTTAGCCTTTTCTTACCAATTTGTGGGAGGTTTTGCTATACATCAGGAAAATATACCCTTTGGAATTATTTCTTCCAGTTTTAGTTCTCTTGATTATACTTCATTTTTTTTAATGCAGAATTTGTTCTTATTTTTTATTTTAATTTTTTAAAAGATTCTATTCATTATTTCTAGAGATTGGGGAAGGGAGAGAGGCAGAGAGGGAAAAGAAATCAGTGTATGGTTGCCTTTCACCTGCCTCCAGCTATGGACCTGGCTGGAGACCTGGCTTGCAACCTGGTTATGTGCCCTGGCTGGAAATCAAACCAGTGACCTTCGGGTTCACAGGCCAGCACCTTATCACTGTGCCACCAGCCAGGGCTCGGGGTTTGTTTTTAATGTGGCTGAATTTATTGTTTCTTCTTTTACAGATTTAGGATTTTGAATTAGGTAGAAAAGCCTTTCCTGTTCTTGAGTTTATATAGCATTCTATCATGTTTCATTGTAGGATTTTTGTGGTTTTATTTTTTGCATTAAAATTTTCACTTCATTTGGAATTTATATGTATATAATGTATTAGAGATACGCATATATTTTTTCAGGTAACTGGTAGTCTCCATATATCTATTAAGTAGTTTACTTAAACTTTTCTTGACTGATTATTATATATTTAATTATACATACATACATATATATATATATATATGTAATATATACCTCATACTAACATACTACATCATCACATATTTTGCTGTACTTCTGAACTTTTTTCTTGTCCTTTTAGTTTGTCTATCTTAATTTTGAGGATTCAGGCTATATTTTACTGTTAATAGAGTTAGTTCCTTCACTGTTTTTTATTTCTCCTTCTGAGGTTTCTTGTTTAGTTTTCTGTATGAATGTTAGAATTATCAAGTCTTGTAGTTCAGATGATTTATTTGTATTACTGTCATTTTTGCATAAGTATTCATAATCTTTCAAAAATCTTGTATAGTGCAGTATATGTTATTGCTATCACAGAGTTTATCCACTGGAATATAAAAATGGGGGTGTAGGTTAGCCATAGGATTTTTTTGTTTTGTTTTTTGCTTTTTTACCTAACGTAAATGGATCTATAAAGGACTTGAGAATTATTAGTACAGTCTAAATTCCATATTGTTGTATACAGGGCTTTATATTGAGGCTTTAGCCACCAGTTTCTATCAGCACCATCTCCCAGTACCCTCCCAATATTATTTCTTTTTACACCAAATTCTAGTCTTGAAATGCAGTATTCTTTTTTTTATTTAATTTTATTGTTGTTGTATTACATACATCCCCTTTTTTGCTCCTCTCTGTCTTCTTCCCCACCTACCCATTCCTCCCCCATCCCCCAAGTCAATCCCACCTGTTGTCCATGTCCATGGTTCCTTCATTCTAGGTTCTTGTCTAAAGTGCTCCCAAAATGCAGTATTCTTCATTGCAGAATTTATTGTCTCCTGAAAATATCCTTTGTGTTTTTATGGCTTTCATTCCTGCTATTCTCTTTCCTAGGATGTTTTTCCATTCTTCAGCCTGGTAAAAGATCCATTCACACTTTGATGTCCAGATCCAACTTCATCAACCATAGACCTGCTAATGTTTGCTTATTACAGCACCAGTATTGTATCACACTTTTGTCCATGTTTCTGTTTTCACTGGCCTCTAATTACTTCTATTCCTCTTTGGATCTTCCGAGTCTAGGAATACATATGGATCATATTTCACATATAATAATGTTGGTTGAGTGAATAGATAATTGAAAGAATGAATTTAATGAATACGTTCAATTTAGAGGAGTTGGCAGTTAATTCTGTGAGATGTGCAGAGAAGAGAAAGATAGTATCTAGAAAGGAAATTGATAGGTCATTAAAAGACAGGAGAGGTTTCATGCAACAGACTGATTAGAAAAATTCTTGAACCACGAACATGAAACAGGCTTGCTAAATATAATAAACAGGCCCTGGCTGGTGGCTCAGTGGAAAGGTGCTGGCCTGCAAACCCGAAGGTCGCTAATTCGATTCCCAGCCAGGGCACACAACCAGGTTGCAAGCCAGGTCTCCAGCCAGGTCTATAGCTGGAGGCAGGTGAAAGGCAACCATACATTGATGTTTCTTTCTTTCTCTGCCTCCCTCCCTTCTCCTCTCTCTAGAAATAAAATCTTTAAAAATAAATAAATATAACAAACATTCTTTTAAATACCTCTAAAATCCTTTGAGATAAGGATTAACAAAATACATTTGGGAAATTATTTTAAGAAATGAAAAGGAAATACTTACCTCTGGTTTTTGCAGGATGGTTCTCTTCCCTGGCACCCCTCGCTTTTTCGTTAGCTTTAGGCCTGGTTGAGTCAGCTTGAGAGGGGCATTAGGTGCTAAGCACCCCTCATTAGTAAGTGGAAAATAGTTGTAAGAGAGTGTAGACCAAGACCAGAATATCAGACTGAGAAGTTTAGAACTAAAAGTTATAGAACAAGAGTTGTCTACATGAAAGTGATGGTTTTGAGACTGTTGCCCTGATAATGCAATGTAGCGTGTGTGAAGATGAGACTGAAAGAAGAATAGAAGGTAGCGTACTGTTCTATTACAGAGTGGCTTAGGATGGGCATAGGGGCAGGAAAGGAGGGTAACATGTGACAGAATGATGGAGGAAGACTCAGCAGGACTTGCAATAAGAAAGAAGATGACTCAGGATTGAGTCAGAGTGAATGGGATTTAGAAGAGGGAAAAAGGGTGAGCTAGCTTGTTGAGGGACAGGAAGGGAGCTGTTTGTACTTGCGTATGAGAACATTTAACTGGACTATAACTCAGGCACCATGTGCTATGAGATGTCTGCTTAGAATAAGAAATGATTAAGGTTTTTTGGTATATAATAGGTTCTCAGTAATAATTGGGTTGGCCAAGAAGTCCACATGATTTTTTCCATAGAATAAAAGACACACTTTTCATTTTCACCAGTAACATTATTGATTTGGATATTTTGAGTAAGTGGGTTACCTCCTGCATGGTAGAGCATTGATTGTTCTCAATTAATGCCTCGTTTGATCGCTCTCAACTTCAACTGGACTACCAGACCCTGGAGCATTGTCCAGCAAGACATCTCCAGCAGGGAACTTTGCAAAAACCACTTTTGATACGTATGATCAGTCACAGCACCTTCCTCCTACACTGCAGTAATCTGGTTTTTGCATTTCAGTTGTGTTTTCACCTTTCTTGAAATAATAAAACATAATATACTGAAAATGTTACATATTTTCTTCCATCTTCAATATTAAAGTGGCTACACAAAATTCACCAGTTTTGAAAAGTTTTTAAAAAAATGGACGCTTATGTGACATCTGTCAAAATACAACCTAACAAAATTGTTTTGAAGTAAGTTGAAGACAACTAAACACTACTAGAGCCATCTTATGGAAAAACCCAAATGAACTTTTTGGCCAACCCAGTATATGTTGATGATAACATACATCTGGAGTGGAATATTTGGAGCTACATGTTTATACAGAGAGAAGTAGTTATTCACAGACTAAATTTTCTATGTTCATCTGAGAGGGTGAAAAAAAAGTGGAGGAGAGAATTTAGGGGGAGGGGAAGGAAATTTATGTCACAGAGCCAAAGAAGAGCAATTTGAGAGTAGTCACGTTAGATGCTGGAACAAAGATATGTAGGCTGCCTTCTTGAGAGTGAAAAGGGGTTGGCAGAGGATTTGTAGGTTGTAGAATATAAAGAGGAAAGAAATAACAGGTGGTTAGAAAATGTAGACACTGGTACAGAGAGTTTATCACATTTCCTATTCAGTGGAATGAGAAAGATAGGCAATAGAAAGAGAAGTTTTCTTTAGGAGTTTGAGAGGAGCCCTGCACTTGGTTTGAAAAGAGAGTTAAGGACTAATATCAGGGGAATGAGGGAAGATGTAGAAGATAGAGGTCTTTAGGAGTTGGAAAAATAAAATCTTGAATTGAATGGCAGAGAAGCCTTAAAAGCCTGTTCCATGGGGACTAGAGGAGGAGAGCTTTGATGTAATACACGGGAGTAGGCACAGCGAAGGGTGGATGAGGAGAGGAGGCTGCTCTACCTTTGTGTGGTGTATGAATAGAAACATCAACAAGAGAAGTGAAAAACGCTTTATATCTTCAACAAAAAAATAACTGATTTTACTGTGCTGGACTGACTTTAGTAGTGAAGTATAAAGATCACTCTAGTTGTTGAGGCCCTGGCTGGTGGCTCAGTGGAAAGGTGCTGGCCTGTGAACCCAAATGTTGCTGGTTCGACTCCCAGCCAGGGCACCATAATCAGGTTGCAAGCCGGGTCTCCAGCCAGGCCTGTAGCTGGAGGCAGGTGAAAGGCAACCATACATTCATTGATGCTTCTCTCCTTCTCTGACTCTCTCCCTTCCCCTCTAAAAATAATAAATAAAATCTTTTTAAAAAATCCCTTAAGTTGTTGGAACCTAATTGGAAAGTAATTTACTTCAAGCTCTTTTTATTGGTGTAATTAATTTTGAGACTAAATTAGAACTGTGTTTTATTTATATCTCTTAACTTTTACTACAGGTTATATTATAAGTGTTGTGCTCCTAACCTTGCCCAGGCAGTACCTGGTTCAGCTTTACCTATATTTTTTGACTGCTCTACTCCTCTATGCTGGACATCAAATATCCAGGTAAGAATGTGTCCCCATTTTTTAAATATATGACTGAATTCGAAGTTTATCTTTGCCAAAAAAAATACATTTTATGTTAAGAAGCTGAGGAGTGGTAGGTATCCAAAACAGTTCTTTTTATACTTGATACTTGTTTTCTCAATATTAGCATACAGTTTTAATAGCTGGTGTTATACCTCAAATTTTGTTTCTGCTCTTAAAAGCAATATGAAATGGGCCTTAAGGTTATGTTTGCAGTGATGTCCATGAGCTTTTCTGTGTTACCTGAGAAAAAAATTTCCAAAGACAGGCTATAGGAACCCTTTTCAAAATTACAGACTTCATTATTTTCATTGTTTTAGGAAGTCAGTTTGTGATGCATGAGAAACAGTGTAAGATGCAACCATGTACACAGTAGATGACTGATATAAATTATTTGATGAGGTTGATTGTATAGCTCAGAACTTCTGCCTCTTTAGCAATAGTGTCTGTTTGTCTAGGCTTGGTAAATTTAAGAATGGTCTTCCAATGAACATGAACATCTTACTTTGAACCAGAATGTTAAAATACAAGTGAACCTAAATCCACACAGTAGATGTAATTGGTTAGAATAAATTTGGGGGGTATAAATTCATCTGTTTTGATTGAAGTGTATAATCGTAGTAAAATGGACTCCCAAGTTGAAGAAGACAGTTACTTTGCATACATAACAAGCATTGTCTATGTAGGGCTGAAACACAGATTTTGGTATAGGCTTGAAATCTAATCTTAGAAATAGCATTTTTTTTTTTAAGATTTTATTTTATTATTTTTAGAAAGAGGGGGAGGGAGAGAGGCAGAGAGGGAGAGAGACATCAATGTATGGTTGCATTTCACCTGCCTCCAGCCACAGACCTGACTGGAGACCTTGGTTTGCAACCTGGTTATGTGCCCTGGCTGGGGAATCGAACCTGCGACCTTTGGGTTCGCAGGCCAGCGCCTTATCCACTGTGCTACCAGCCAGGGCTGAAATAGCATTTTTATATGGCTAGAATTCAGTGGTTGACTTTTTAAAACCTATTTGATCCCCTGATTATAAAATATCTGTAATATTGTTCACTGTAGGCAATTTTTTTGAAATACAGAAAATTTAAAGGCAGTAATAATCACCTGAAATTATGTCACCCAGAGATAGACATGTTAAAATTCGGGTATTTCCTTCCAGTTTTTTAATACCTTTCAGTTTTCACCAGTTCATAGGATACAAAAAAGTGAAAATAATTAATCATCACTCACTCCTCACTCTTGTTGAAGCAGGAAGGGCTCTGCTTCATCCTCTTTTAACAGTTCAGCTAGTTATTTCTCAAAAGCCCCAGAGTACTTCCCAGAAACTCATTGTTTTCACATTCCTCTGTCTTCCTGTCTTGTTGATTTCCTCCTCTCAGAGTGGACCTGGAGGGCGGTGATTTACTTGTCTTGCCCAGAGTGTGTCCTCACACGTCCAAGTTGCAAATCCTGCAGCTGCCACAGTAGTGCTGCATTTCTTGTAATCCTCACAGTGCTTCACATCACGTGTGTTACTCTCAAGTGTAGGCAGTGACTTTTCTAGGCTGGTGTCATGCAAGTATGCCCCTGTGTCTTAGGCTCCTTCACGGGGACAGCTTGGGCCTTCTCCTGTCGCATTGGTCTCCACAGATCCAAGGGCCAGCGCTGACACAGACACCTCTGAATCTCAGCTCCAGCTCAAAGGAGAAATGCTTTCCTATCTTTTTACTCATTTTTTAAACAGAAATTGTGTCTGTAGAGTATAATGTTGTAAGTCACCCATTAGGATGTAAATGAGTGCGTGGGCAGCTAAGAGTACTACATTTTTGGATAAATGGGTAGGTGACAGGACAAATTGAAGTTCATGGTCCTTGTGTATACTAATTTGTAATAGTGTTACTTACCAGAAAGATAAGTCTCAGTTTTCCTCACTTACAAAATGGTGATAATATCTTAAGGGCTCTTGTCAAGTTTCAATAAGGAAAATCATGTGAAGCTCTTAGCTCAATTTCTGTCTGATAATAAATAGGTGCTCAGTGAATTTTAACTGACATTCTTATATCTTGTTTTTGTCACACAGAAATGTTTTATGAGCATTTTCCTACATCATTAGTCTTTTTTAAAATGATTTTTAAATGACAGAATATTCCATGCTGTAGCTATATGAGGTCTGTCCTGAAAGTATTGAGCCAATGTATCAATAAAATTAAAAGTTTGTGCTCAATACATTTGGGACAGACCTTGTATAATGATGAACTTTTTAAGTTAATGTGCGTCCTGGCTGGTGTGACTGAGTGAACTGAGCGCCTGCTAACTGAGAGGTTGCTGATTCGATTCCCAGTTAGGGCGCACATGCCTGGGTTATGGGCTGGGTCCCTGCTTGGGGGCACGTAAGAGGCAACCTGTTGAAGTTTCTCACATCCATGTAGTTCTCTCCCTTTCTGTCTCCCTTCCTTCCCCCTCTCTCTAGAAATAAATAAATAAAGCCTTTAAAGTTAATAGGGTTTTGAAGATCAAGCAGAGAAATCTCAAAGTTGAAGATAGAGCTAAGTATTTAAAACTATCACTTTGCTAGTTAACCATATTTCTGGGTGAAAAAAACAATGATCCTGCCCTTTCCCTCATGCTTTTTCAGTTTCCGTATGGTTGATGGTATAGTATTGGCTCCATGTAGCTTTATTTGTATCTACAGCATTACCATCCAGGCTTTTTTTAGTGAGGTCAAAATTCTGCCAGGGTGATTATAGAAAGTTTTAGTCATTCCAAAAAGAAACTCTGTACCCAGCAGTCACTCTCCATAACCCCAGCCCTATGCAACTGTGAAGCCTGTTTCCTATCCCAATGGATTGACCTGTTCTTAACATTTCATATTCATTGTATTGTACAATATATGAGTTGTTTGTGCTTGGCTTTTTTCACTTAGCATGTTTCTAAGGTTCATCCATGGTTGTAGCATGTTATGATTTTATTTTTCTGTCCAAATCATACTCTGCTTTATGAATATACCACTTTTTATCCATTTATTATTGATGGGATATTTGACTTATGAATAATGCTATAAACATTTGTGGTTTTTATGTGGACATATATTTTTTCTTTGGCATATACCTTGGGGTGGAATTTCTAGATCCTATAATATTTATATTTAACCTTTTGAGGACCTGCCAGACTTCTTTCTAAAGTGGCTGTGTTATTTTATGTTCCTACCAGCAGCATATGAAGGTTCCAGTTTTTCCATATCCTTACCAACACTTGTTGATACCTGTCTTTTTTTAGTATTGCCATCATAGTGAGTGATATTTCATTGTGGTTTTGATTTGCATTTTTTGATGGCTAATGAAGGTGAACATCTTTTTTTGTGAATCTTCTTTGAAGAAATGTTTATTCAGATCCTTTTGTCCATTATTTCATTGAGTTTTTAAAAAATTTGAGTTGTAGGAATTTTTTATATATTTTAGAACAACTCCCTTATTTGTTATATGATTTGCAAGTATTTGCCACCATTACTCTAGTTACATCAAGACAGAGTATCATTCAGACCTGGGAAGAAGAGTCACACACTTGGATAATTCAAGTAATTAATCTGATACTTCAAAAACTGGCTATAGAGAAGGACATTTGCACATATTCATTTTTTAAATTTAAAATTCCATAAACTTTTGAAAAGTTGGATCCCTAAGTACATGTATTCACATAATGAAGCTCATTATCCTTAAATGAATTTATTTTTAAAAACCTGTTTAGAATATATCTATAGAACTGATATAGCTTACAGTACAGAAGAATTAAACTTTAGGAAAACCAGTGGGCCCAAGGTGCTGTAGTATGAACATTTAATATTGATATTCTAATTGAACTCATTAGAGTTATGCTTTTAATTTTGAATGCTCTATGGAATGTATTTTCCAATAGAATCTTACTTTAAAATTGAGACTATCCAGAAGGGGGAAAAAGAAAATTTCAATTGACCTGGCTGTTCTTAAACTCTAGTATTCTTAAATTTCTTTCTTTATTGTTAGGTTTTTGAACTAGCTATCAATTTTGTATATGTATGTCTTGGATTAAGAGGTTATGGGTTTCAAAAAATGAAAGTTTACTTTTTTTCCATACTATTCTTGGGTATATAAATATGGTTTCAAGTGTAAAACTCCCAAGAGTTATTTATGTGTAAAATGCAGGTAACTAGCTCTACATTTAATGAAAAGCACACAAACTGGCCAACCCAGTACTTGGCAGGGGGTTAGGAAGATGCTCAAGAGAGAAGCAGGGTAGCAGGGGGGTGGAGATAGGAAAAGGAACACTTCCGTTGCTGGCACAGTGTTTAGGGTGTAGGAGGTCCTCAAATGCAGGTGTTTGAATACCTCAGGATCTGGAATCTCTTAAATTGAGCAATGCCTTTGGCTTGCACATATTGTAAAAGTAACCTGGAGGGCTTACTGCTTGATGCTATGTAATAGTTGATGAGGTTTCTCTGGATTTAACATTGTATGATAGTTCTAAGTAGGCAGAATGTACAAAGTGTTCCTTAGTTGTTCAGTAACTCAGTTGGTTTAAGAGACTGTTTTAAGTTAATGAACTGGTAAGCACCTATGTATTATTATTTATTTTTTATAACTCAGACTGTTCTTTAGAGCCAGGTTTTTTCCAATTTCAAGCTGTCCTTAGGCCCTTTTCATATATCTTACAGTCCTTGCGCTTCCAAACATTTTCTGTCCAAGAGTAGGCTATTATAGGGAAGCAGATTTTCAAAGTATTTAGTTCACTAATTAGTGCTTGGAGTTCACTGTCAGCATTGAATAAATTGCTGACAAAGTGAAAACAGGTTTAAGCAGGGAAAGATTTTACTTAGTTTCAAGTAGAAGGCTGGAAATCTTGCTTCTGACCATCTTAATGTATTTTACCACTTAAGTCTTCAAAATGAAAAAATTGCAATACTGTCTTTAAATATCAAAAAATTGCAATACTGCCTTTAAGTGTTTAATTCAGTCTTAAAATACAACATTTTGTCAAAAGTTAGAATTTCATGGCTTTTGCTTCAGGCTAATTTTTGACCTGCATGACTCATGGGATTTTGGATGATTTCTTCTCAGGTTTACTACTGTCTTGTTTGTTTTTTTGTTATTGTGAATGACCCATTCTGTTGAGAGTTAGTAATGGGTTTTTGTTGCCAGCAGGAGATTCTGTGCAGTTGCACAACTTCCATACAGAGATCTTTGTCCCTGTCTACCTTCAGTGCAGTACTTTGGTGTAGTCTGAGAGGCAGTGCTCGGGCTCTTCTTTCAGAAGGGCCGGCTCTGCGGTGGCTGCTTAGCAAGCCTAGTTGTTTAGCCCTCACCAGTGCCTCTGCCCTGGCTCTGGGGGCCGGCCAGCTACCCCAGAGACTGCAGGCTTCCTGGGCCTGGCTGTCTTTACCAAGGCGGGGCTTATCTGGGAGACGGGCTGTCTGGAGAGACTAGAGCTGAGTGCAGGGGAGAAGGAAGGGTCTAAGGTGCCTAGGGAAAGTGGTCATTTCTTTGGTAGGATGAGTGACCCAGTGACTCAGGTTTTTTGATCAGTAATGGACAGTAACGGGAGGTTACAGCATTGAAGGAGAGGTATTCCTAAGGTATTAGAGGCAGGTCATAATGAGAGAGCCGGTGGGAGGAAACTGCTTAACATGGGGTGTTGTCATTGTGGCCTATAGACTGATTATTTTTCTGGAGTGCAGACCTTCCTTAGTGTCCTATAATCTCAACAAATCACAAAGTAGTGAATATGTGGAGAGTGACAGAGAACTAAAAAAAAATCATAAAAAGGATTAGAAAATTAAGAGGAGACTTAAAAAAAAAACCCAAAGGAATATAATATAGGGAGATAGAAAAGGAAATAGTTTAATTAAAACCTTTTCTAATAACCCTATAATGAGAGGTTAAAAAAGTAAAAGATGTCATATTTAAAATAAAAGACATAAAAGGCAGAAAGAATGAAATGAAATGAAATATAAGAATATTTATATAGAAATTAGAAATATTTATAGCTAAATGAAAGAATATAAGTGAAGATAAAAGATACAATTTTTAAAGAGCTATGAACTTATAAAATTTAAAAAAACTTTAAAATACCTCACAGCATTCTCTATCTTTTTTTTATAGCACTTACAGTAAATAATTAAATAATTGTTGGAATGAGTTATTTATTGTATTTCCCTCCCTTGTTTGTAAGCTTCATGTTAACAGGAACTGTTTCCTCTTTTATTGTAGTATTCCCAGAACAATATGTTGTGTTCAGTAAATTCTTTTTTGAGTTAATAAGGGTAGAGAATATTAATTTTCTTTAGAAATTTTGCTTTATAAAATTAGGATGTGACAAAAGCAAACAAGGGAAAGAAAATATGACAGGGAACCCAGCTCTTCAATCTCTTCCTTCAGTTTGAACCTCATTATGAAAGGGCTCCAGAGAACTGGGGCCCTGTGGGCACATATTTTGGCTTTTCTTCTTGATAATAGTGTTCTTATAGGCCCTCCCACCCTCTTCTTTTTTTACTAATAAACGGATGGATGTAGTTTCTTACACAAGGTAACAGGTATTTGCACTTGCATTAGCTTTTGTATAAAATTGCTTGTCAACAGTGTGTTAAGGTGAAAGTCACTTGATTTAAATTAACCTCTTAGCCCTAGCCCTCTAGTTCAGTGGGTTAAAATAACATCCCAGTACACCAAGGTTGCGGGTTCAATTCCTGGTCAGCGCATGTACAATAATCAACCAATGAATGCATAAATAAGTGCAACAATAAATTGATGTTTTTTCCTCTTTCTCTCAAAAAAATCAATAAAAATTTACCTTTTTTAAAAAATAGATTTTATTTATTATTTTTAGAGAGAGGCAGAGAGGGAGAAAGACATCAATGTATTGTTTTCTTTCACCTGCCTCCAGCCACAGACCTGGCTGGAGACCTGGCTTGCAGCCTGGGTATGTGCCCTGGCTGGGAATCGAATTGGCAACTCCTGGGTTTGCAGGCTGATGGTGCCTTATCCACTGTGCCACCAACCAGGGCAAAATTTAACTTTTTAAGTGAACAATTTAGTGGCATCCAGTACATTCATAATGCTTTCTAGCCATTACCGTTACCTAATTCCAAAATATTTTAATTGCCCCCAAAATGAAATTCTGTACCTTTAAGTGGTCATTTCCAGTTCTCCTCTTCCCAGCTCCTAGCAAGCACTGATCAGCACTTTGTCTTTGTGGATCATCCCTGGCCTCTCTGTAAATTGGATCTATTGGAGAGGGATATGCTTTGCCCAAAAAGAAATTATCTGGCTTTACAGGCCTACATAATACTGAGACTCAGAGTTAGAGTTCTTTTAAATCTATATTTATTTTTTAAATAGCATTTTCAAAGACTTCATAAATCTAACTGGTATTTTTATGTAAATTTTATTTTAAACTTCCTACTTCTCTTCTGTAGCATTCTTTCCTAGAACTGTAAACTATAATAATTACATTGATGGTTACACTATAGTGATCTAGTGATTAGATATTTATGTGTAATTTACAAATGCAGCGTTTGTGTGTCTCTACATTAAAACAGGGTTTTAACCATGACCTCCTGGACTGGATAATGGTTTGTTGTGGGGACTTTGATGTCCTATGTACTGTGGAATGTTTTGGCAGCATCTTGGCTGGGGTGCCAGTAGCACCTCAACCCCCTTCCAAGTTATGACATTAGAAATGTCTCCAGATGTTGCAGAATGTTCCAGAATGTTCCTTTTGGGGCAGTATCACCCCTGGCTGACAACCACTGAATGAAAATCATTTCTTTTGAGAATTTGGCCTTTTCTTTCGATAGAAAGAGACTATTAATACATTATTTGTTAGAAGTAATTATCATAGAGCAATAGAGGAGCATTGGTAAATCACCCATGAAATAAGTTAGTTACTGATTTTTATAATTGTTCTCTAAACTGATTTTATTCTTAAATTTTTAAATTTGAGATTTTAATTTTGATTTTTGGCAGTACTCTCCTTGCCGATTATGTAAGGGTCCTTTTTTGTTTGGCTATGGTATGCCAAAGGAATCCAACTTGATTGCCTAATAGGAAGAAATTTCATGGGAAAAGTAAATACAGCCATATGAGTTGGTTCAGAAATACTTGCAACATTCAAACTATTTTGAAATACAGTGAATAAGGCATTCATGAATTGAAGAAATGAGAGAATTGTTTTTAACAAATTTCCCCACATTGATGTCAAAAGGACTGAAACAACCATCTTCTAGTGTTACCATTTAACTTACTGATAATAAACTAAATTCTTCCTTTCTGTGCCTTCCTCGTATGCCATAAAAGTTGTTTTCTCAGTGTGAAGGCTTCTTGGTTAACTACTTAAATCTTGTCGTTTTTCAATAATCACAGGTTAAATGAATTAAATTTAAAAAGGAATATTTGATTTCATTTAAGATTTGTTTCAAAATAAATTTATAGCCTACTTAAATTCCCTACGGAGTTAAAAACGTGACATTTCTTTTTTTTTTTTCTTTCTTTTAAAAAAACGTGACATTTTTTAAGGGTTGTCTTCATACGAGCCAGTTTTCTAAGTAGCTTGAGATTTTACCTGTAATTAATTATGATTCGAGACAAAACTTTGGGGAAAATAAGACAGGCTAGATGGAGAAAGAGAGCCAAAAGAGGAACTATTTAATATTACTGGGTATATTAAGTAGTAAGGTAGAGAGATGACATGTCGATGGGCTTTTTACTGGTTGTAAAGTATTTAATAAGGTCATGGGAAAAAAGAAAATCTCACACAGTGGTGCTTTAGCTGTCTTCTCTGCATAGTAAAATTCAGTTTCTATGAATTCTGTTAACTTCATTGGAAGGAGATGGAGGCCTTCCCTCTGTAATTCGTTACACATAATTTTTTCTTAGGGTAGGTGTGGAGACAGGTGCTAGAAATCTGCACTTTAGCTGCTTACCTCCCACTTCTGTGCTTGGAATGTACCTAATATATTTTCATCATTTTACTTATTTAGGGACTACGTTAGAAGTGAACTGGAATTTGCCTATGAAGGACCAATGTATTTAGAACCTCTGTCCATGAACCGGTTTACTACAGCCTTAATAGGTAAGTACAATAAATAAGAACCAACCAGCCTTACTATATTACAAAACTGGGGCATAATTACTACAAAAAAAAATTGGAAATCTCAGTGACTCTCTCAAAATGCAACCATGGTTAAATGTTCCATTTTCTTAGTCTTTTTCTCATGCATCAGTGCTTATATGTTTATAATCATACGTTACCTACAGTTGCTTGTGCCTTTTTTATGGTATTTTAGGTATTTAAGAAGATTAATTTTTTAAAAAAGCTAATTATGGCTATATGATTAAAATAAAATATACAATGTCTTAAAGTTATTTTATGACTGTTGAAAGCCATTACCCTATGGTCAAAAATAACTTCCCATAAACATCAAGAAATACTCAGGTATCAGAATGTAAAAAGTGTTGGCTAAGATCCCAAAACAACATAGCTGCAGTGTAAAGTAAGATAACAGACCATCCCGCACCTGTTTTGTGACTCTCAACGTCACCCATGTGGAAGATGTTAAAAGGTCCAATGTTGGAGATTGAGGAAGGATTTCTTTAGATTGACTGTTTTCCCTGAAATACCCTCCCAGCTCCTCAAGTCTAGAGAATTCAGTAGTGGACCATTTACAGAGTCATGTGTCTTCTGTGGTGGGGGCAGGGAGTGTTGGATGGGAGGTGCCCTGTACTGGGCTGAGCAAGCCTGTAGCACCTAAAGCTGCCCCATCCAAAACTAGCCACATGTGTGCTGTTGAGCGTTTGAAATGTGGCCACATTCAGGCACACTGTAATTGTAAAACACACATCTAATTTCTAAGATTTTGTACAAAAAGGATGCAAAATACCTTGTTTATTTTTTCATCAATTAGAATATCTATATATTTGGGGTATGTTATGCTAAAAAATATATTGTTAATTTTACTTTTTAAAATTTTACAAACGAGGTACCAGAAAATTTACATATGTGCCTCATGTTGCATTTCTAATCTGATATAAAGGCCTACAGGGGAGTGACTGGCTGTTGAGTTTTCTGACCGTGGAGTGAGAATGACTTGTTGGGTTCTCTGCACCTTCTAACCTGTTTAGGCAAAGGATATTAGTTTCTTGTGGATTAAATGATGGTCCCAAGAGTGTGGAATTTCCTTAGGCCGCTCCTGGAGGGCCCATTAGAAGGATGACAAGATTTAAGGATTTAAGGATTGAACTTCCAGATTCCCAGGGGCTGAAGGAGGGTACATAACAGACACCAGGGTTCTGCAGATAAGATCCACAATGATGGGAATAATTTTAGAAGAACCCATTCAGTTGCCCAGGAGAACGGTCAGTTTTAAATTCCTCCAATTCCAACATCATATCATTGCTTGAGTATGCTTGAGTAATTTTCTGCTTCCCTCCCTCTCCTTCCTCCCCACCTGTTTCGCTCCTGGGTAGATTGGAAGAGAGCAGATGGTGCTGGCAAAGAAAGGGAGAAGCCTGCCATACCTGCACTGTACACTCATGATGGTTTTCTATCTGCAGACTCATAGGAAGGCTGAGCCAGAGTAGGAGAAAAGCCCCAATTTGAAATCCAGTTTCAAAGTTTTGGTTATTATAAAATTGAGACTATATAATTTAAGCTAGATTAGAAGTTACAGGATTTACTAATCTTCAGAATGAATTTTAAAAGACAGGAGACAAAGATAATGTTGCTTTATGAGCCTATCCTGTGAGTTGGTGTATTCAATAACCGTAGCATTCAAACATGAGAATGTTGCTAGGTTAGAATGTCTGTAAAGTATTCAAAGCTTGTAAAGTTACACAATTTACTATAAATCTGAAACTTGTTCTTAAGTTGTTCCTTTCGGTGGCTATAATAGTCTGGATACTCAACTAAGATTCAAACAATTAGGCATAAAACAAAATCCATAAACCATTAATAAGTAACATGTTTTCTTCCCATTTTGATTTTAAAGTAACTTTCTACCCTTTGCATTTCACTAATGAGCTTATAATGAAAAACTAATTTTAATATGCCATCATTTCTTTGGGTTGCAGATTTCTTGGCGATATTTCTAATTTCTGAAATCCAAAGAATATAATGAGATTTTGACTTATTCAGAATTGCCAGTTGAAATAGGCACATCACAACAAACAACTTCCTGTTATTTTCGAGCTACAAGAGATTTCCACTAACAAATGACTCCTTCCTTCTTTCACCTAAATAGTGGTTGTTCTCTTAGAAAGAATCATGGTGCATGAGTCATAGTCTTCTGTGAAAGATAGATGAAGCCTGTAATGCAGGCTGAACTGGGCACAGAGTATGCCGGTCTAAGTTTATGGGAATGTTCAGAGATCAGAGGAAGTTTACATTATGCCGAACAAGGAAGTTTAAATGTCGTAGCGCTCAGCACAGTGAAAGCAAGCTTTGCTAGAAAGAAAATTCCTAACCATTTTTAGTATTAAAGCATTTCCTTAAAAATCAAGAAATAGCTACAATTTTATGGTGAAAATCAGCTGTCTTGTACCATCCATCTTCACTCTCAGGTGTCATTCCTGTGTTTTCTCTTGTCCCTTCTGGACGTCCTGTTAGTTGGACAAGGTTTCTCCTACATTGAGCCCTTAACCTGCTTACATTTCTGTTTTCCTCTTCTTTCTCTTTTTACCCCTTTTTTTGTTTTACTTTCTGAAATTTCTTCCAACATTTTTATTGCATTTTATTGTTACATATGTTCAATATCTAGCACTATGTTTTTATTGAATACTTTCTACTGTGACAGTCTTTTTTATTTCTTAAATATATTATCTCTTTGAAGTTTTCTTTTGTTCCATGCAGTCTCTGTGTCCTCTGAGATCTTTTTCTCTCTCAAACTTGGATTGGAATCACCTCGTTTTTATAACAGAATTAGGAGTACTGATTCCTAGGCCCTATCTGAGTCTGATTAAGCCATAGTTTCCTTAAATACTTAGGACACCTTGACTGTTCATTTATATTAAAGTGAGTTATTAAGTTGGTGATTGGAGTCTCTTGAGGGCTCACCAACTGGTGTGAACACAGTTGGTGTTCAAATGGGATTGGCTATGTCTTTTCTCTCAAACCAGGTCATTTTGCCTAAAGGAAGTCTTTCTGGCCTCTCTGTGGGAAGCCCATGCCAGTGACTAGAACTGGGTGGCAACAAACTTGGTAGCAGTGTTTGGAGGTCTAGAGAGATTTCATCTTTGGGGTGTAGACTTTTATTTTAATCTCCTCCTTTCACTTGGGCACCTCACCTGCCCTTGGCTGTTCATGGCATCTAGAAACCTGTTCCATCCTCTTTAGAGAGCACGCTTCAGCCTTCCTCCCAGGGTGG
Source organism: Noctilio leporinus (assembly GCA_004026585.1). Taxonomy (NCBI): domain Eukaryota; kingdom Metazoa; phylum Chordata; class Mammalia; order Chiroptera; family Noctilionidae; genus Noctilio; species Noctilio leporinus. The sequence continues at coordinate 57,908 of PVIW01006972.1, read as the reverse complement.
GGAAAGGAGGAGGCCTAGTTAAAACCAGTAGCTGCCTCATCTGCATGGGTTTTCCTCTGTTTTATGCCTTTATGAATGTTTTTCGTGTTATATCAGTTCTTTAAAGGCTAAAATTAATACTTTGTGGGAGAAAATACCATGTGTTACAACAAGTAGGTTAATAAATGTTTGGCTTTGTGTAAAAATGATTGCCATTTTTATATTCTTCTACCAATAATGTATATGGATAGATTACAAACAGAAATTCCAAAGCATTGTTTTGCTTTTCACTGGCAAGAAGGAAGAGAATTTGACTGAAGATTATTTTACAGGGGCAGGAAATCTGGGACTTATACATACTTTTTTTTTTAAACTACCTTTTTCATTCTTAATGTTTTATGTTCATTCTGTTACGAATGTCCCATTTCTTCCCCTTTGCCTTTCTCCACACTGTTGTCCATGTGCATGAGTTTCTCATGTATATTCTTTGATTAGTCCTTTCACCCTCTTTCTATCTGTCCCCACATTCCCTCTCGCTTCTTATAGCTGTCAGTCTGTTCCATGATTCCATGACTCTGATTCTATTTTGCTCATTAGTTTATTTTGTTCATTAGATTCCTCCCTTAAGTGAGATCTTGTATTATTTGTCTTTCACCAACTGGCTTATTTCACTTAGCATAATAGTCTCCAGTTCCATCCATCCTATTAATTACAGGTGACATACAATGTTATATTAGTTTCAGGTGTACAACATAGTGATGAGACATGTATATAGCTTATGAAGTGGTCATCCTGATGAGTCTAGTACCCATCTGATACCATACTGATTCATAGATTAATATGTTCAAGGATTTCCATGATATTCCAAAAGGAACAATGAAAGGAGACTTGTCCAATCAGTGAACAGTACAGTACTGTCATCAGAGTAGATTGTTTAAAAAAATAGCAAGTTTTACTACACACAAATATACACAAGATTTTCAAGTATACTAAAGTAGCATTTCAAATCAATGAGGAACAATTAGATGATTCTAACAGTTAGTTTTGAAACAACTGACTAAACATCTGAGAAAATAGACTCACATCTTTACTTTTTACCTTATTCTACAATGAGTATTAAATGTATTAATTTTTAAGTTAAAGACTTCTAAAAGAAAATGTAGGTGATTGATTGTATACTTGTATAGGGTGGGGCAAAAGTAGGTTTACAGTCGTGAGTACATGTAAATATGCTTTTGTTTTATCCTGAATACTTTGGAGCAAGAGGAACTTAATCATGGCACCCAAAGTAAAAATCACTAAGGAAAAGATTTATTTACAATAAAAACTTAAAATAACAAAAATATATTAAAATATTCTGGCAAATGACACATTGAGAAAATACAATCATATAGCAAAGGAGATTATCTTGATCAAATAATAGAAAGCTACATACATATTTGAGTAGAAGAATGGGCAAAGGATGTGAATCAGCATTTCACCTAGTAATTGCACATTTTTTTAGCTATATATATATATATATATATATATATTTTTTTTTTTTTTTTTTAAGATTTTATTTCATTATTTTTAGAAAGAGGCAAAGGGAGAGAGGCAGAGAGGGAGAGAGACATCAATGCATGGTTGCTTTTCACCTGCCTCCAGCCACAGACCTGACTGTAGACCTGGTTTGCAACCTTGTTATGTGCCCTGGCTGGGGAATCGAACCTGTGACCTTTGGGTTTGCAGGGCGGCGCCTTATCCACTGTGCTACCAGCCAGGGCTTAGCAATATATATTTTTAAATTTAATTTTAGTGTTGTATTACATCCATCCTCTTTTTGCTCCCCTCTGTTCTCTTCCCCACCCACCCATTCCCCTACAAAGTCTATCTCACATGTTGTCCATGTCCATGGTTCCTCCATACTAAGTTCTTGTCTATAAACTGCTCCCCTTCCTTGCCTCTTCCTCCCCCCTCCCCCCCACCCCCTTCTACCTTTCCCCCTGCCCACTGAAGGCCTATTCACTGTATTCATATATCTGGTTCTGTTTTGCTTATTGTTAGTTTTGTTCATTATTGTCCTGTAATGGGTGAGATCATATGGTATTTGTCCTTCTAATTGCACATTATTAATATATTTATTGGTAGTGTCAATGTTACTGGTAATCAACAAAATAGAAATATAAAAAAACTTACAACTTCTGGTCAAGATTGCAGTATGGGTAAACATGACTTGCCTCCATATACAAAATTACAACTTAAATATAGAACAACCATCAGAAATCTAGTTGAATGGGTATGACAACTCTGAATTAAAGAAACCGTATCCATCCAGACTGGTCAGAGGGGTGAACACGCAGAATGGGCTGTTCTCATGTCCATATGTGGTAGATAAAAATTCAGGAGGGATATCTCAGGAGCAAGGAGTCCCAGGCCCCCCGGCCCATGGTTCCAGTGTCAGGAAGATAAGTCCCCATAATTTCTGATTGCAAAAACTAGTGGGGATTGAGTCAGTGGAAGAAACTACTAGAGCCCAAGCAGTTCCCCTTAAAGAACCTGCACACAGACTTACTTGGATTCTCTCTAACTTCCAACACCAGGGTAGTAGCTTGAAAGGCACTAATGGCATACAGGGAGGAACTTGAGTGTCTTGCATCAAGGCAAGAGCTGGGGAACAGTTTTCTCTCAGAAAGAAAGAAAGGTAGGCAGAGGCCACTGTCCATCTCTGAGCCCTCCAGGCAGAGCTGCTCCTCCGTGGAGGGTGGAGGGTGGTGGTCAATGGTCACAGCTATTCCTTACCCCTTACTAGCCTACATAAATCCCTCTCATTGATCTGCCAACATCAACCAAGGCTCAACTATAAGAGGAAGGTGTATGCAGCCCACACAAAGGGTGTACCTCGAGCACCCAGCTTTGGCTATGCCACTGGACCTTGCAGAACACCTACTACATTAGGCCATGCTACCAAGATGGAGTCATAGCAGCTCTACCTGATGTATAGAAACAAACACAGGGAGCCTGCCCAAATGAGGAGACAAACAAATATGGCCCAAATGAAAGAACAAATCAATACTCCAGGAAAAAAACTATGCAAAGTGGAGATAAGCAATCTATCAGACACAGAATTCAAAATAGTGGTTATAAGAATACTCAAGGAACTTGTCGAGGATCCCAACCACATAACAAAAGATCCAGTTGGAAATGAAGGATTCACCAATTGAAATAAAGAACATTCTACAGAGAAACAACAGTAGAGTGGATAAACTAGAGAATTAAGTCAATAATTTGGAATGTAAGGAAACAAAAAAGAAAAACAATCAGAACAACAAGAAGAAAAAAGAATCCAAAAAAACAAGCATAGTGTAAGCAGCCTATGGGACTTTATGTGTTCTAACATTTGTGTTGTAGGAGTGCCGGAAGGAGAAGAGAAAGAGCAAGAAATGGAAAATTGAAAAAACAATGAAAGTAAACCTTCCTAATTTGGTGAAGGAAATAGTCATGCAAGTTCAGTAAGCACAGAGTCCCAAACTAAAGATGAATGTAAAGAGGCCTACAGCAAGACACATTATAAAAAAGTTTAAAGATAAAGAGAATCTTAAAAGCAACAAGAGAAAAGCAGTTAGTTACTTATGGGGGCATCCCCATAAGACTATCAGCTGATTTCTAAAAGAAAGTTTGCAGGCTAGAAGGGATTGGCAAGAAATATTCAAAGTCGTGAAAAGCAGGGACCTATAGCAAAGATTGCTGTACCTAGCAAAGCTATCATTTTAGAATGGAAGGGCAGATAAAGTGCTTCCCAGACAAGAAAAAAGTGAAGTTCATCATCACCAAACCATTATTATTTGAAATGTTAAAGGGACTTATTTAAGGAAAAGTAAAAGATCAAAACTATGAACAATAAAATGGCAAAAATACGTATCTGTCAACAGTTTTATCTGAAAGACAAACTAAGCAAACAAGAAGAGACAGAATCATGAATATGGAGAACATTTTGATGGTTGCCAGATGGGAGGGGGCTGTTGGGGAATGGGTGAAGAGGAGAGGGGATTAAGAAATACAAACAGGTGGTTACAGAACAGCCATGGGGATATAAAATAGAGTATAGGAAATGCAGTAGCCAAAGAACTTACATGCGTGACCCATGGACATGAACAATGAACGATGAGGGGATTGGCTGAGTGAGTGGAGGGTACTGGGTGGAGGGGAGAAAAGCAGGAAAAATTGGGATGACTGTAATAGCAAAATTAATAAAAATAATGTTTAAAAACCTTAGAGAATATTCCTTGCCCTTCCTTTCCTTCAATTATTTTCACTCTTGGCAAGTCAGTGGGAACATGGGCACTCTTTACACTGGGTGTTTTATTTCTGTATAGCAATCTGATAGTATGTGTCAGAAGCCTTAAAAAGGTTTATTCGGATGCAGTAATTCCCCTTTTAGGAATTGAGTCTAAGAAAATATTTGGAAATGTGCTCCAAGTATGTCATAAATGTGCAAGCTTATTCATAACAAAGCTTTTTATAATGATGAAATATTTTAAATATTCAAATATTATACATTCATTGTAATATACCATATAACTAAAAAATCACGTATGTTTATTATCCTGGAGAGATAATATGCATAATATGTATTAAAAGAGCTGATTATAAAATATTATGTACACTATACATCTTTTTTAATATAAAGCATGTACATTCGTGTGCATAAAATCTGAAAATGTAACAAATCGTATGGATAATCAACTTTTGTTGATCACTTAGTAGGTTTCAAATCCAATGCTAAATGAAGCCTATATAGTACTTCATTTAATGTGCCCAAAATACTAGCAGTGCTACCTTTGGGTGAAAGAATTATAAGAAATTGAGGGGTTTTAAAAAATTTTTACTTCTCTGCATTTCCTAACTTTTCTATAATGTTTATGCTTAATCCCAGTTGAGAATTCATTGCTTAAACTTTTCACCTGTGCCTTTAATTATTGAGCCAGTTGAGAAGGCTTGTGTGGCCCCATAACTTTAAAAACTTTAGTCTTATCACATCATGTTCTAGGACTGTATCTCCTGGATTTTATGTTTTCCCTTATAGACTGGAAGAGTTAAATATCGAATACCTTTGAAAAAGGAGCTGTATGTGCAGTAGTGGTAATGTGATGAAGACCAGTGGATATTTGTGCTACTCCCCTCCACCAAATCCTTGAGAGTTGCTGCTCAAAATAGAACATGTGAATATGTAATTATGGTCAGATGAAGTTCAAATTTGATCTAAGAGATCTGATTTAGAAAAGCTCTGTCATCATCCTTATCGATAATGATTTTTGGTTTTATTTTGCAGATACCAAATCTCAAAGTTAAATGCCTTCTCTTTCCCCTTTTAGGTCAGTTGGTGGTGTGTACTTTATGCTCCTGTGTCATGAAAACAAAGCAGATTTGGCTCTTTTCCGCACACATGCTTCCTCTGCTAGCACGACTCTGCCTGGTTCCTCTGGAGACAATTGTTATCATCAACAAGTTCGCTATGATTTTTACTGGATTGGAGGTTCTCTATTTTCTTGGATCTAACCTTTTAGTACCTTATAACCTTGCTAAGTCTGCGTACAGAGAATTGGTTCAGGTAAGACTGACTACCATACACAAATACATAAAAGTCTACATAAGTGTTACGTATTTAGTCCACTTTTATTTCACAGTCCTGGTCACTTTTAACATTCTGTTTGATGGTTTCAAAGTACCAACTCTTTTCAACCCCATTAGGAACATTTGAGATTCTCTGGAAGTTCTGTTGAGAGACGGTAAAGGGAAGTGACTTCTGCTGGTTTTTACTCTGGTGCTGCTGTGTGCTAAGCAGTATAACCTGGGGAGAGCCATTTACCTTCCCTTACCTGCAAAATGCAGCCAGTAATCGAAGTTATACTCAATTCATAGTGTTGCTGTGAGTTTCAGATGAGTTGAGTGCCAGGTAGATGGTGCTCAGTATATATTCATTGTTGTATAATGAAGACAAAATAGTATAGAATTGAACACCTAGAGGTCAAGTTCTGTTTTTCTGTTGTTTTCTCCCCTGGTTATAACCCTACTATAACTGCAGTTTTCTCCCCTATGTTTGCCTGATTTGTTTAACCTGAGAAGTTAAATAGTTTTAGGCTGTTATATGATGGATTTTGTTTAGGTATAGTAAATACTTTAACTGACTTGCCAATATAATATGCTTCTGCCTCCTACTTTTTTCAGATTTTGCTATAAAATGTTATTTCCAGATACAAAATATATTCAGAAGATAAATATTTCTGTTTGATTTAATCAAGAAGTTGCAGTGTACTATACAAAACAGAGCTTAAAACTGACCTTGGGGCCTTGTCTGGTGGGTCAGTGGTTAGGTGCCAGCCTGCGAACCCAAGGGTCGCTGGTTAGATTCCCAGTCAGGGCACATAACCAGGTTGCAAGCCAGGTCCAGCCAGGCTGCTGGCTGGAGGCAGGTGAAAGGCAACCATACATTGATGTTTCTCTCTCATTCTGCCTCCCTCCCTTCCCCTCTCCCTGGAAATAATAAATAAAATCTTAAACAAAAAAACAAACAAACTGATCTTGGTATATAAAAAGTGTGTTGAAATAGGCATTCTCTTCTACCTCTCGACTGTGAATGTATGACCTTAAGTTCCAGGAAGCTCTCAGGTTGTCCAAACATACTAAGTGAAGCAAGTGTTTTTGTTGTCATGACCTCAGAGGCAGACTTCCCAGAAAAATGTCTCAAAACTCTTGGTGTTGGCCTAACTCTTCCTTCCTTTTTTTTCTTTTTCTTTTAAGATTTTATTCATTGTTTGTAGAGAGAAGAGCAGGGAGGGAGGAAGAAAGGGAAAGAAACATCAATGTGTGATTGTCTTTCCACCTGCCTCCAGCTGGGGACCTGGCTGGAGACCTGGCTTGCAACCTGGTTATGTGCCCAGATGGGGAATTGAACCAGTGACCTTTGGATTTTCTGGCTGGTGCCTTATCCACTGAGCCAACAGCCAGGGCCTGCTTCCTTCCTTTTCTTCATCTTACACAGTGTTGCCTCCTCTTAAAAGTAGATCATCTGAAGAAGTTATTTTCAGTGCTTCAGGTGGGAAAGGGTGTAGTTGCATTTAGAGAAAGGATGACAAATTTGTGTATTATTTTCTTTGAATTCAATCTGGTGGAGCTATCCTGGTTTGTAAAAAAACAAACAGTGAATATTGAGTATTAATGGGATACTATTTATTTACTCACGATAAGGACAAAGCCACCGTTTTTCATTGTCATGTTTGCCCTCCTGGTTGCATGAAGTGATTCATGCATCACTTGGTGTTATAGTTGAAAACACATGATAGGTTATGAAATTCATGACTTGGAAAGAATTTGATTGGCTAGAAGTGAAAATTGCCAGGCTTTTTAGTGGTTTGTTCCTTGAATGGAAAGAAGAAAAATTACTGTCTACCTCTCAATGATCAGTTTGTTGCTAATAATTTACAGCTAGTTGGGCAATTTTTCTTTTTTACCCTCCCCCATTTTCTAGTTGAGGAAAGAGGTTAATCTTGACTCGATTTTCAGAAAAAATTGGTTTATAGCTGAAAAAAATTTTAATTTCAAATAATCCGTAAGTCAGTGTATTTTAACTTAATACTTAAAGATTTCTACTTACCTGGAGATGTACCAATTAGAACCCAGAACAGCTTGCGTGTCCATGTGTTTTAATTTAAGATCTTGACAGTCTATTGAAACATCACTTTGAGAGCTGCAGTGAGACCAGTGACTGCTTAGGTTAGAGTGTAGCCTGCCTGGAAGAACCCCATTATATTACCAGGATCTGGTTGCTGGCTTAGTAACTCCAGAAACTTGGTCATGTTTGTGCTTGGAGGCTAACTTGGGCTAGGAGAATCAGTTGCATGCGAGGTTGTGTTATTAGCTAGAAAGCCAATTTATTGACTTAGAATACATGTACTTTTTTTCATGTGTACCTTGTCTCCTGATGTTAATGCACTTGGCAAACCAAATTGAGAAATGATGCTTGATAAATACACAGTAGAAACAAAGGGGAAACCTTGCTAATTATCTGGGGTGGGGGGGGATTTGCTAATTATCTTTGCTTCACAATAGAATAAACTTTTCCGGTGATTATCCTGTCTTCCATCACTGTTATCATCTATGACTTTCCTGAATAAACCCTGAAAAATTCTTCCCATCACATCTCATTTTTTCCTAGTCCTTTAAGCAGTATCATGTCATTCGCGCTAGTCCTGGTCACTTTGATAAGATATGAGTAAATTCACCAAGTCTCCTGGTGTTGCTGTTGGTGGAGTTTTACTCTGCGTGTGACTCGATCCCTGAACTGTTAGTGCAGTTTACCATTGCTGGTTGATGAGTGTGGGTCAAGTGTTAGTAATAGGGAAAAACTAGCGCACTTTTAAAAAACATGCCGTTTGCTGATTGTGTAGAGCTAACTTGGAAAGGATGTATCTGAAACCATCTTGCAATAAAAGCAATCCAGTTTTTTTTCTTCTTAAGTACTTCAGGGTAAACTCTGAGTTTATGTGTTTATTGATGTGACTCAGGATGTTTTCCTATCTTTTTTTCTTATTCAGGTTGTGGAAGTATATGGCCTTCTAGCCTTGGGAATGTCCCTCTGGAATCAGCTGGTGGTCCCTGTACTTTTCATGGTTTTCTGGCTCGTCTTATTTGCCCTTCAGATTTATTCCTATTTTAGTACTCGAGATCAGCCTGCGTCACGTGAGAGGCTTCTCTTCCTTTTCTTGACAAGGTAATTAATAGAGTGTATGATACTGCCCATAATCTCAGGAAGAGAAAACTGAACTAGGAGTAGTAAGTTTTGCAAATTAACTTTTCTCAGTCATACAGTACTTCATCCTTAATGAAGATGGATTTTCATTCAGTGATAAGGTATGGAGCAAGTTGTAAAAATATTTTTCAATTTCAAGTTAAATTATTGGGCTGATAAAGGAAAATTATTACTAAAAACAACTATCATTTATTGAGTATTTAATATGTGTCAGCCATACTACTAAACACTTAAACACTTTTCATCCCACCTAATTTTCCCCACAGTCCTGAGAAGTAGATGCTTTTGTTATCATTACCATCTTACAGCTGAGGAAACTGGACCAGGTCACCCAGGTGACACTGCCCAAAGGAGCAGCGCTGGCCCTGAGTTCAGACCCTGCTACTTACCTCTGCACTTTCATGATGCCCCATTATTTTTTAATGTTTTACTCCATCATTGAAGTAGAGTTCAATAAATGATGAAAGGTGTATTATTACAGCACTTGACTGTTTAACCCAAAGGATTTCTAAGACTTGATTTTTAAGGTTTAGTATGAAAATATCTTTTTTTTTTTTTTAAGATTTTTTATTTCATTATTTTTAGAAAGAGGGGAAGGGAAGAGAGGCAGAGAGGGTGAGAAATATCAATGTATGGTTGTGTTTCACCTGCCTCCAGCCACAGACCTGACTGGAGACCTGGTTTGCAACCTGGTTATGTGCCCTGGCTGGGGAATCGAACCTGCGACCTTTGGGTTCGAAGGCCGGCGCCTTAACCACTGTGCTACCAGCCAGGGCTGAAAAAATATTTTAAGTCACTAGAGACTTTACCCACTTCACTGTCTCTGCTGTGGGCTTAAGCTACACGCTTGTTGGTTTTTACTGAGTTTGCATCTCAAGCCCTGAGAACCTATCACAAGGTTCACATCTTTGTTCCCTGGTTCATTGTCACTTGGCAAAGGCAAGAATGAAATTGTCCTTCTGGAAAGTAAATATAGGTGGGTAAAAGTCTTGAGTTTAGTTAACAGGACCATTGTTTCTCAATCCAAAGTGATGGAATACTATGTACTAAGTGGTACAGGGAATGAGAAGTTTAAGGAATGTGTTATTTGTTAAGATTGAAAATGTTACACAAAGTTACATATTAATAAAAATATTATTGGGCAATACCTAACTAAAAAGTAGAATAAATTTACTGGTACTGAGTCAGATTTTGTACTTTCTGAAGTAACACTTTTAATTGGTAAACCACCTTTTGTACACATGCAATATGTTGGTATCAAACATATTTTAATGCCCTATTATTTGCTAAGCTTTACTGCTGTTTACTTTTATGTAAATAATGAGGTTCTATGCAGATTGAAAAAGAATGCTTTTAAAGTAACTACATTTAAAGAGAAAGAGATAAAATCCAGTGGTTAGATAATAACCTAAGTGTGGTCCTGGGGCTGATTGTGTTTATTTATTTATTTATTTATTTATTTTTAAAAGATTTTATTTCATTATTTTTAGAAAGAGGGGAAGGGAGAGAGGCAGAGAGGGAGAGAGACATCAATGTATGGTTGAGTTTCACCTGCCTCCAGCCACAGACCTGACTGGAGGCCTGGTTTGCAACCTGGTTATGTGCCCTGGCTGGGGAATCAAACCTGCGACCTTTGGGTTTGATTGTGTTTTAAATCAGATTATTACCCATTGGTCTTCTGATGCTCTTGTGTGCCGGGTTGTACGTGTGTGTTACCTTGCCAGAGAACAACCTTATTTATAAAAAAGAGGATTGCAGTTTTACCAGGTCACTGTGACTAAACACACTGGCAAAGCATACACAAACCAACTGGAAAAAAGAAAAAAAGACTTTTGCAGCTAGAAAATAGAAATTAAAAATCAATAAAATTCTCACTGAAGAGAAAGGGGAAGAAAAAATGTTATAACTCTTTCATTTCTCCCAAAGCTAGGTTGAAACCTAGTTTTCTTTAGTACGTTCCCTTTTGAAAACAGCACCACATTCTTTTCTAAAGTAAGAGAAAAAGAATGTGTTTCTCTTGAAAATGTAATTATATAATTTTTTTCAGGTGTAAAAAATTTCTCTAAATGTGGAGTCAAGAATAGTATGGTTCTTCAGTAAAACTTTGATTTTCCAATAAGAATAAAGTAACATTTTTTGTATTAGCTGTTTTTTTCTATTTTTTAATTATTGGACAATTTGTTTCAACATTGTTTTCTCTGAGAAAAATGATAGACATTTCAGAAATTAGATGCTCAAGAATGCCACAAAATTATTTATTCTTTTAGCTGTCAACCACCATGATTGGCAATATTTTCATTCCTGACATAAAATAATGTACATTGGTCTATGTAGCATTAAGATTGTCCCATAAATACTGGCTTATGAGCAGCTGTACAGGAAGAATCACTACTTAGCAGACACAGTGGGCTATGTAGCAAAGGACATGTGTGGTACCCCTGAATGAATTCCTTGTCCTTCCAAATTAAATTCTTCACTGAAATTCTAAAACTGAAGATGCAGTGTGTTAAAACATTTCTGAGTTGCTGTGTAAATGCTAAATCCAAATTATTGGTACATAATATTACATATGTTGGCAAAATACTTGGCAATTAGTTAATATCTAATAAGTTCAATGAAATATAAATATGAAGTATGTCCAAGCTCTAGTGTAAGGTCTTCCTGTTCTTCTAATTGATATTCATAGCAAACTTTTATGTTAAATATCAATATTAAAATTATTTTTAAATGGTTGTGGGCTACATTTTTGGACATGCTTTTGAAATAACCCAGAATAAAGTGAATTTATCTAAACCTAATTTAAATTAGGTTAAAGTAGCTACCGACAGTATGGAAGAGGCTGTTGAACTGGGTCAGCCTGCAAAGTCCAAAGACCTGCGCTTATAGCAGTTTGGTCAAAGAAGGTGCTTCAGCTAGTAACCACAGTAGCAGTACAGGCTGAACAAGTTGAACAGCCAGCCTTTTCCAGAGGAACGGTGGACACCTATACGTGCTTCTTCTGAGTATTTACTGATATATTAATTACGTGTTTTTTCAGGTTTGAACAAGAGTTAAGCCCTTAGAGTTTTAAGGAGATGATGCATTTGAAGGATGCTAGATAAATAAAAATAAAGAAGACTTTGTTTCAGACATGGTGCTTTGTAGTGAATATTTGCCAAAGGGTTAGAAAAGTGTAGGTTAGGATAATAATAATAACAATGGATTTAAATTATTAATAGAGTGATTAGGAGATGTTATCTGAAATTTTAGTTTGGAGTATTTTAATCAATGAGAATCAGATCAAGTTTGGTGGTTATTGAAAAGCTAAAGATGTTTTTACTCCAAATAGGACATTTTTATCTGTCAGTATTCCCTTCTTTCTTTTAGTATTGCTGAATGCTGCAGCACTCCTTATTCTCTTCTGGGTTTGGTCTTCACGGTTTCCTTTGTTGCCTTGGGTGTTCTGACACTCTGCAAGTTTTACCTGCAGGGTTACCGGGCTTTCATGAATGATCCTGCCATGAACCGGTAAGTTCTTTATTCTGAATACCTCTGGAAATTGTAATCTTATATACTATAATTTGAAGGCATAATAAATATTTTTTTGGTTACAAAACTTTGATTAGAAATAATTAAATTCCCATGCATAAAAGATGATTTTCACTCACGTACATAATAGTGCGTACTGGACACTTTCATTTTCTAAATTTATTTGAGATTTAAAAAAAGTATTTTGTTATTTTTAGAGAGAGGCAGAGAGGGAGAAAGACATCAATGTATGGTTGCCTTTCACCTGCCTCCAGCTACAGACCTGCCTGGCTTGCAACCTGGTTATGTGCCCTGGCTAAGAATTGAACCAGCGACCTTTGGGTTCGCAGGCCAGCGCCTTATCCACTGTGCCACTATTTTAGAGATTTTCGATAGCTGTTTTTTTTCCATTTGAAGTATAACCCTGTTAAAATCAGATTTCTGTATTTGGTTTTTTCTTAAGTTTGAACATAATTTTGATACTAATCAAAGTTTCAAAGGATACATTAATAAGAATGCAGAATAGAACATTTATTAACTTACTAAGATCAGGTATTAGGAAACCTGTTTCTAGAGCTTCTCATGATTTCTGTAATCTTAATATAGGAGTTTCAGGGTTTCATTTGTATAAGGTTATGTAACCTCTTCTTAAACTAAATTTGTACGGGTTGTTTCAGAATTAATTGATGGCAAATACCTTGTAAGTTGGGGGTATACATTATTTTTAAAAATATTTTATTTATTTTTTTAGAGAAAGGGTAAGGGAGGAAGAGAGGGAGAGAAACATCAGTGTGCATGAGCAGCATTGATTGGTTGCCTCTTGCACACCCCCAAATGGGGACCTGGCCCACCACCCAGGCATGTGTCCTGATTGGGAATTGAACTGGAAACTTTTCCGTTCACAGGCCTGCACTCTGTTTGGAGTATATCCCAGCTAAAATATTGTTTTACCCATAAGTATTTCAACCTATAAATCTTTGAAGAAACACAACTACAGTAGAATGTTTATTCCTAACAAAAGCATTTCTGATTATCTCAAATTTTTTAACCATTTTGGTTGGCCAACTGAAGAGCCAGATAAAACTCATATTGCAATGGCTTGATATGTCTCTTAAGTCACCTGTAACATTTAGGTCCCTGCTATCTCTGTGCTGCTTGCTTTCTTTTTATTGATTGAAGACACCAGACAGTCCTACGTCATTTTTTGGTGTCTGGATTTTGCTGATTTTGTCTCCAAGGTGTCATGACATGTTTCATCATTCACTATAGTTCCCTTGAGATATATCTATATATCTTAACTTTTGCAGCCTATTCATAGGAAAAATTGTTATTATTACTATTTAAGATTTTATTTATTATTTTTAGAAAGAGGGGAAGAGAGAGAGGCAGAGAGGGAGAGAGACATCATTGCATGGTTGCTTTTCTCCTGCCTTCAGCTACAGACTTGGCTTGCAACCTGGCCATGTGCCCTGGCTGGGAATCGAACCAGTGACCCCTGGGTTCGCTGGCTGGCGCTTTATCCACTGTGCCATCAGCCAGGGCAGAAAAATTATTTTCAGTAAGTTTATTGAGTTGAAGAGTATGTTCCTTTTAAATGTATTAGCAAATTTTTCTCCAGAAAGGCTTTATCTGTTTATATCTCATGACATAAATATGTATAAAGTCAGTGGATCAGTGGATACTTTAGAGGTTTTTGGTTCATTATCAAAGGTTGGTTAGAACACTTATTTATCTTGGAAGTTGCTTTTTTTCCTCTTGTATGCTAAAGTAATAGCTATTATATTTTATACATGCATTATGACTTTATAGTATTATATTGATCTTATATAAGTTAGTATTCTGATTAAGACTCTTTTGTCTTAACCATCACTAGAATGTAGCAACAGTCAAAGCCTTTAGATTATTTTCTTGGGAATTAAATGAGATTCTGATTGTTTGTTTTTCTGAAAATGTATGCTTTCTAGGGGCATGACCGAAGGAGTCACGCTGTTAATCCTGGCAGTGCAGACTGGTCTGATTGAACTGCAGGTGGTTCACCGGGCATTCCTGCTCAGTATTATCCTTTTCATTGTCGTAGCTTCTATTCTACAGTCTATGCTGGAGATTGCAGACCCTATTGTGTTAGCCCTGGGAGCATCTAGAGACAAGTAAGAAAATTCCTAAATAAAGTTTTGTAATGTGCTTTACATGAGTTTGTTGTCTGAACATTCAGGTACTATTTGGAGGCAGAAAATGGGTGAATAATTGCTGTTAGCTTAAGTAAACACATATATTTTTTTCTTATGGCTGACTTTTCTGTTTTTTTCTCTCTCCAAGATTTCCTGTAGTTAAGTTACCTCAAAGGCCATGTATTACAAATCAACTTCAGAGAAATTTAATACTTTTTATATTTGTCCAGTTTAAAAATTTAGTCTAGCAAATAAAACAAATAATATATCACTTTAGTCTGTGTAATACTAAAGGAGGGAAAGCACTGAGAGGATTGTAAATGAAAGGAAAAGGCTGTTAGGCAGTCATGGAAATAGATATTTATTGAGTAACAGCCTCATCTGATGGCCTTTTAGCTTCAGCTTTCTGAAATTATAACAGGTATTCTCAACACCTTATGGTGCCAGATAAAATTAATAGCTGGATTCATATTCATCTCACATTATGGAAATGTTAAGGAATAAAAGTCAAATTATTCATCTCCTTAGGATACTGTTTTGGCTTATTATAGTTTATACAAGGACATTCTATAAGGAATTGCTTAAAATTCAGTGCACCTATTTTTCTCCAGCATCTCTCTACACTGGTTATTGATCATTGAAATACTTGATTTTATTGCTCATTTGGTAGTGTTTAATGAGTAAGGGAGCATGTAATGTTTTGGGGTTAGAATTTTCACAGCAAATTTTAAAATATTCCAGATTGGCATTTTATCATAGTTCATCAGATTTATCTTTTTATCCCCAGATAAGAAACCTTGTAAGTTTTCTTAGAAACATGTGATATTAAACCCAATGATGAACTCAGTTAATAGCCACTTAAATTGGGTTGTTTTTGACTTAAGTACTATTTTGTCATCTTTGGCAATATCCTTTAGTATTAAGCATACGTTAATAAGATGAAGATAATGCTATAGAGAGCTTAGGTAAGAGAAAGAAAAAAGTACATTAATTCCAGTGCGTAAGATTTTTATTGAATTTTAACTACTTAAATAAGAACATATATGTATAGCCCTGGCTGATGTGCCTTAGTGGAAATGTTACAGGTTCAATTCCCCTTCAGGGCACACGCCTGGGTTGCTGGTGAGGTCCACTGTTGGGAGTGAGGCAACAGATGTATCTCTCGAACACTAATGTTTCTCTCCCTCTCTTTCTCCCTCCCCTCCTCCCTCTCTAAAAGTAAATAAATAAAATCTTAGAATGAAGTATATATGTATAATACATACAAAACTTAGATGTAAGTTTAACACTTTGCATAATGTATATACTTTTCTGTGCAAGTCTATTTTTTGGTGTGTGTATATATTAATAAGTATATTACTATTTCATATGAATGGACCACTTTCCAAAAGTACTTAGCTTTAATTTTTACCTTATTAATAATTCGTTCCACACAGTATAGCGTTTAACTGTGTGGGGTCACTTTTCCTCCCACCTATATTATAAAGGTAGGGAGGAGGATTTATACTACATTTTTTTTGTCCTTTTGAGATGCTTTGCATAGGTTTGAGAACATATTGCAGATGCCGATATTCAATTAAAAGTTTAATTTTATTGCAGATGTAAGCTTTAAACTATTGTGATTGAAATCCATGTTTCCTTATAATGTTTTAAATAATCTCTGTTCATGTTTTATAAGAAGTTATTAAATAATTTGAAGTTTTTATGTTCAGTTTATATAGATTATAACTGAGTTTTGTTTTTGAGAGAGGAAAGCTGGTAGTCACACTGATATCTTTCTAGATTTTTGGTCACTATGTTAAAAATTACTCTAACTTTGGCTTTTATTTACCCAGGAAATGGAAATATCTAGTATCTTTTTTTCCCTTTATTTTTTGTAGCAGTAATAAGATCCTAGAGCATCTATTTGCTTATAACTTGGGTACATAGAGTAAATAGTTCTATGAGTAAACATGTAGTGATTAGAAGTTACCCCCTTTTTTCTGTTGCACACAGATTTTTATAAATTCTGTTTAAGGTAATTGAGGGAAGGTTTCTGTATATTTACTTTTTAGAAGTTGGTATACAAGCTGTATTAAATTCAGGAATGAACTATTAAAATACTACAACATATGAGGAGGTAAACAAAAGAAAAATTACATTCTTTCTATTTTGGTTATAACTAGGGCTTCGCCTGTGTGTTATTTCACTATTGACAAGAATTAGGGTTCAAGTATAAACAGAGACTGAAATTTTAGTCTTAAAAATTCTCTTGATTTGTTGCATGTCTTAAATGCATAAAGTTATAAATGTAACTATTCCTCTGTGAAATAATTATGATAACTTTTGTTCTGATTATATTATAGGGCCTTGCACACAGGTGGGTAGATGGATGGGTATGTGGCAAAGGTGGTAAGGAGACCTGGAAAGTGATTTGAAAAATATCAAGCGGAAATAAATTTTTGAGTTGTATTTGGCATTTACTTCAAGTCTTTGTGCTTTGGAGCTACTATATGAATAATGAACTATTATTTTTTCAAGGAGTTTAAATTTGGGCAGTAAGACTTTCTTAGTGTACATATGTAATTATTTTAACATACTTTATTGATTATGCTGTTATGCATTAGTTGGTAATGAAATGGTTGTGTTACAGGTAGGTAATAATGTTTTTTTTCCTCTAGGAGTTTATGGAAACACTTCCGTGCTGTGAGCCTTTGTTTATTTTTACTGATATTCCCAGCTTACATGGCTTACATGATTTGCCAGTTTTTCCACATGGATTTTTGGCTTCTTATCATTATTTCTAGCAGCATTCTCACCTCTCTTCAGGTAAGCTTAGAATAAATTGACCTTATGTATTAACTGATTTTCGCATTTTTCCTTCCTGAACAGTAATTACATTTTTCCAGGATTCATGATTACAAGTTGCTAATGTAGGTGATTACTTCCCAGCCTTTTTATTTTTACTAGAATTATGTTACATTTGTTTAAGCATAGAAGTTTGAAAGTAGGCTGCTAAAATACTAGACCTGTCTTGTCACTTGTATTTTTAATCAAGGTAATGAAACTTTGTAATTTCCTTTTTTCAGAATAGTGGTATACAAAGCTGTCATGTCAATTGTAAATTGATTAAGTAACTATAAACTACAGTTACTATGTAAAATGTAGTGTTGGAGCATTTTTAGGTAAATACCCATTAAAAAATATCTGTAGTTTCATGATGTATATAAAAACATGCTATGTATATTATAATCATGAACACCATATTGCCCTGAAAATGATAAGTTTATTATAACTTGAAGGTGGATCTTTGCTGTCTGATCTGTAAGAAGTAAAAGAAAGTGAGAGAGTATAGCACTGGCAATACAGATGTACTCATTGTTCTTTGTATAGAAATAACAGTTCTTTCAAAGTTGAGGAACAAGTATGACAACAGAATTAGGAAAATTCACATAGAATTTTTATGGGTTTTGGTGACCTAAGGAATAAGAGGAGGGGAAGAGTCAGAAAACTAATTACCAATCAGAATTATTTTAGGTATGCCTTTCTTAAGGTATGGCTTTTGGGTATCTAATACCTGAATTACTAAGATCATCCATATTTTAATTATACTTTTAGATATCCTCTAGGTATAAATATGGCATCCAGAAAGTGTTTGGAATGTGTTAATGTTTAAGTTTATGAAAAACCTTTCTTAGTGGTCATATTCTGTTTTAATATACCTGCTTCTTCTTTCAGGTTCTGGGAACACTTTTTATTTATGTTTTATTTATGGTTGAGGAATTCAGAAAAGAGCCAGTAGAAAATATGGACGATGTCATCTACTATGTGAATGGCACGTACCGCCTATTGGAATTCCTGGTGGCCCTTTGTGTGGTGGCCTATGGTGTCTCAGAGACTGTCTTTGGAGAATGGACAGTAATGGGCTCAATGATCATCTTTATCCATTCCTACTACAATGTGTGGCTTCGGGCCCAGCTGGGGTGGAAGAGCTTCCTTCTCCGCAGGGATGCTGTGAATAAGATTAAATCGTTACCACTTGCTACGAAAGAGCAGCTTGAGAAACACAATGATATCTGTGCTATCTGTTACCAGGTAGGCTGCACGGGAAGAAGCCGTTTGGGTAGGTCATGAGGTGTATCCCATGCAACTTGAACCACATTAACAAGGTTGAAGTCAAATTCCCCAGCAGAATGATCTCTGGGTACAAAGAAAGTGGGCCCCAGAAATTATTAGACCTGATAAAATATTGGCATTTTATTTCAAAATTAAGTTTTTAATTTAGTTCCTTAAATTCTAATATATTGTTATTTTCAACACTATTGCTCACCCATAAATAAAGGAAAAACAGGTCAGGTGTTATTTTATATTTTACTCCTGAATAGATTCACACACATATATATGTCCTATTAAATATGCACTATCATTCAGGAGTCCGCAGCTTCTGAAAAGTGGTGTGCCATGCTTCAGCTTTTCCTTCTAGTATTCTCAGGGTAGGGAAGAAGTGTTCATTTACCTTATATAGGTGGGGAAGGTACGTGGTTACCTGTGGGCTGATGGATACTTGTGGTGGGTACAAGCCTCTCTGTGTGGGGCAGGGCGGGATATGTGTTAGAGGGAACCTGTTGGTGCACCATTGCAGTCTGCCTGCCTTTGGTACATGCACCATGCATAGCAGATGATGGCCTTCTAGTACAAATCGAAAGGTGGCCTTTAAATCAGCTTGAAAATGCAACAGCAAAAAATAGGCCTAGAATTTAGTCAGCAGCCACCTGGGTGTGGTGGAGGGAGGAGCAGCTTTTACAGCGAAACTGGACTGTGGAAAGTGTGGACAGAAATGACGGGCGACAGCAGAAGTTACTCCTTTACCCTCCTGGGCTGAGGGCTGCAGGGTGCTAGTGAGCACACGGGGACATGGTCCCTCCAAGGCTGTTTTCACGTTTGAGAGGCAACATGTGTTTTAGACCATATAGAATAAGAATTTTTTTCTAAGAGTAAAAGGCATTTCCCACTTTTACATTGTTATTAGAGCATACTTTTGGGTACTAGCAAAAGAAAGTTTCACAGGTTGTTTTGTATTTGGGTGTGAGGTGTGTGAAGTCTGTTTCCCTGAGTGAAGCGGCCACTGTTTTAGTTCCAGATCCCTGGGGCTCACTCAGTACTTTGTTATATGCAAGATGGAGCCCGGCAGTGACAGATTCAGGTTACATCAGCGTGGTGGCCTGTGTCTAAAAACTCCAACTCTGGGATTTGAGTCCTCTTGTTATATTTCCTGTTGTCACATCACTTTTTTTGAGGTGCTCGAACTACCTGCTGATACCAAACAGAAATGGAAGTCAAATTGCTTAGCATCCCAGTTGGCTGCTCTTCCTTGGATGGCTTTCTGCTTCACAGCTGGCTGCCAGGTGCCACCAGCTCTTGGCAAGGAATTTCTGCAATAGCCGCAACTCCTTATTTTGAGACTGTCAGCAAAATTAATGGTCGAGTCTCCAAATGTATCCTCTTAAACTGTCCTCAGCTTTCCTTTCCCACATAAATCTTAAGCGAGGAATGTTAACGTGGTGTGTAACACCTCATATTCCAGTGGTTATCCAGCTTGATGTGCATAAAAGTCACAAGGTGGCTGACTGTAACTGCAGGTCTGTGAATGCCATCTCTAGCTATCCTGATTCAGTTGTCCACTTCTGGCCCAAGAACATGCATGGTTAACAGACACTCTGGGTGATACTGGTGCAAGTTGGGAAACACTTGCCTGTATAGACCATATCTCAGAAACTGGATATGCACATAGAAATTGAAATTGCCACTTCCTTGCCAATACCCTGGTGTTTTGTGGCTGGTTTTGTTTATTTGCCAATAATCTCATCATGGAATAATCTGTTCAAATGGAAAAGTCATTGTCTTTGTGAAGGTGTTCTGAGGTTCTGGTTGTACTTGGGCCAGACCAGTAGGAACCTAGTAATTACACTGCTACAGTTGTGTAACCCTCACCCTTCATACCAGGCAGAACCCAGTGAAGGGGGTCATTTCTTCCTCATACTTAGTTTTTACTTATTTTTGAAATGTATTTAGCCTGTAGTTCTTAAATTATTTATATAAAGGGTGATCTCTGATGGCCAAAGGATTATACTAAAATATAAAATGAGTTTTATTCTAAGATCTGTATTACAATTTGGCGGGGGAGGGTATTTGTGGAAAAGCTTTATTGCAACTAGAACTTTTGGGGTGTTGGCAAAGATTGTAGGTAATGGGCCCTTATGAAGTATCTCTTTCTCCCCCCTTTTAGGACATGAAATCTGCTGTGATCACACCTTGCAGTCATTTCTTCCACGCAGGCTGTCTGAAGAAATGGCTGTATGTCCAGGAGACCTGCCCCTTGTGTCACTGCCACCTCAAAAACTCCTCCCAACTTCCTGGTTTAGGGACAGAGCCGGTTCCACAGCCTCACACTGGAGCTGAGCAAAACATCATACTTCAGGAAGGTACTGAACCCCCAGATCAAGAGCGTCCCCAAGGGACTGGGGTGCAAGAAGGTTCTAGGGACAATGATGAGTGCGTTGCCAGCAGATCAGATAGCCAGGAAGGGACTTGTGAGCCCCTGGAACATGCTCTTAATACAAAAGGTGGAGCACATCCTGTTGAGGTCAGCACAGAAGAGACACAGCAGGAGGGGTGCTGTGGTGCTCGGAGTGAGAGTTAACTCCCTGTGGGATCTGTGCTTAGGTTTGAAGAACGAATGTATGAGGTGATTAGATAGTAAACTTGACATTCCAAGGATCTAATCCCAGGACAGTGGAGACCACCTGCTTTCATGCCCTAGACATTGTGGGAGAAATTTTGCCATGTACGCTAATCAAAATGTATTTATATATCCTATGCTGATGTTTTGCCAAGGAAATTCAACCTCAACAACTTCAGAAACTGCCCCCGAGTTGTAAGGGATAAATCATAACAGATTCACATGTTTGCAAGGGGCTAAAGAAAGGAAGATAAAGAGCATAAGGACAGTCTGGGAAGAAGCAGGCACAAGTGGAACTGACATTTCACTGTCTGTGGGACAGAATCATTCTTGTTACAGAATATGAGTAGTGACCAGCCCCTTTCTCCGCCCCCATTCCCCTCAACTAATTGGAACTCGGTCTGGTGATCATTGAGTTTTGTACAGCATTGGTCAAAATCAAAGAGGTAAAAGCATCCATTGTATTCAGAGATTGAAACCCGCTCATACTTTGTATGTGCTTCAGGGGAGGGGCGGGGGGGTGTGGGTACTTGGGTCTTGCAAGTACGTTCACATAATCTGAGACTCTCGAACTTTCTGATGGAGTCTTCAATATTTTGTGTATATGAAACTTTTGTTAATATATTGTATACTGTGTTGGCTGTGTGAAGTAAACTAAAACTCTAATGAACACTTTGGAGTCCACATTAGTATAGGAAACCAAAGTGGGAAGGGCTTTAGGGCACTGATAAAGGCCCTAGTGTACTTTTCAATCCTGTGTAATGTTTAATTTTTGCAACTGAATCAAAACAGTGTTTAAATTATGGCAATATTTGCACTTTGGGAATGAGTACATAATTGTATGATCACACTCTGCAAATGCCACTTTTAAAGCTGTTAATACTTTGCACCTTTTCTTTGACAAGGATATGTCATATTTAAATTTTTACATTCATCATGGCTACAAGTTAGAACCGGGGAGGGGGGAATGTAATTTTTTATGGGAATTTTGATATGAAAAGAAATTAGTCATTTATTTATACACTAGGCTTGGCTCAAAAGTGTTTTTCAGACTTGGTATTCCTAACGTGGATGTGACTTTATTTTATTTTTAGTAGCAAATTTGGATGTAGACTGACAGACATAGCT
Source organism: Noctilio leporinus (assembly GCA_004026585.1). Lineage (NCBI taxonomy): Eukaryota > Metazoa > Chordata > Mammalia > Chiroptera > Noctilionidae > Noctilio > Noctilio leporinus. The sequence goes on along the minus strand of PVIW01006972.1, from coordinate 35,623 downwards.
GAATGTCTTAATAAATTTAAATTTGAAGATAACTGTGCTGTGATTATTGTTTTGTTGAAATTCTGTTCTTAGGAGAGTTTTTTAAAGCTTTATTTATACCACTTTTAAAGGTTTTATTTATTTATTTATTTAGCAAGAGGGGAAGGGAGGGAGAAAAAGAGGGAGAGAAACATCAATGTGTGGTTGCCTCTTGCTCACCCCCAACTGAGGACCTGGCCTGCAACCCAAGCATGAACCCTGAATGACAGTCGAACCGCCGACCCGTTGGTTCATAGGCCGGCACTCAGTCCACTGAACCACACCAGCCCAGGGCAGGAGATTTTTTTTTTTTTTTTAATATCCAGCTGGATTTCTTAAAGCTTAATCCCTGTCTAAAATGCCCTATAGAGGACAAAGTTTTTGCTTGAAAATGTCCTTTGAAATCTACACCAGTAGCAGCAGACCCAACTCTGCACCAGAAGCACCTGGGAACCTTTAAAAAAAATTACACCCCAGCTGGTGTGGCTCAGTGGATTGAGCACCTTCCACCGAACTGGAAGGTCACAGGTTCGATTCCTGGTCAGGGCACGTGCCTGGGTTGCTGGCCAGGTTCCCATTTGGGGGCATGCGAAAGGCAACCTGTTGAAGTTTCTCCCCTTCTCTTTCTCCTTCCCTTCTCCTCTCTCTAAAAATAAATAAATTATATATATATATATTTATATTAAATTATATATATATATATAAATTACACAATTTTTAACCCTACTTCAGACCTAGTGAACAAGCTTTTAGGGGAGCCTGAGAGTGTGCACTTCAGAGTATCCTATGGCCTGACACCAGGGCAGTGTCATGTTTACAAAAAAACTGGAGCCAGACTAGAATGAGTTTCTCCCTGATGGAGCTAGAGTGAATCTCACCACCATCCCTTTGGTGAATGAGGTTAGGCAGAGACAGAGCAGATGGCTCCCTCTAGTGGCAGTCAGGCCGTTGTTCAAGATCTAGCCGCGATCTCTGAAAACTAGGCTGAAGGTAATTTGTGCAAATATTCAACTTTCTGGTACCTTGTTTGAAGGAATTAAAACTGCGTGTGAAGTTGAAGTCCTTTGTAGCATGGTGAACTTAGCCAGCCTTCAGCACTGTTCATCCTTCACACCCAAGGACTCACATATAGACTTAAGGAAAAGTACTCATGTTTTAATAAAAGGAGAGACTTCTTTGGCACCAGGTTTCACATTATAATACACCTTTTTACCTCCTAATAGCATGGAGACCCCAACTCTGCTTGCCAAGTCGCAGGAGGAGCCTCTGCTCAGCAAAAACCCTCAAAGTCTCAGCAGCTCTCAAACAACAAAGATTTACATCACACACACTGCTTCTGGAGCAGACACTCAGGATGTAGGCTGATTCAACAGCCACTGTCTTGAACCTTTCTCATGGTCGTGGGCAAGGGAAAGGGCTCCAGGAGACGTGCTCCCCCACTGGCGATGCGTACCCCTCCGTTCATCCCCCTATGGCCACAGGAGGGTGTGGAAATTCTCTTCCTAGTCTGGAAAGAGAACGGACTAGCAGTGCTGATGACTACCACGCTGCAGTTGAAGCAATACGTACTTTTGTTTACACATTAATCAAAATTTGGGAGCACTCCTGTGAATGTTTCCAAGTATACCGGTGGAGAATTTCTGACTTCATTTGAATTTGCTTCTTGTTCTAATATGTTGGGATGATAGCATTATATAATGCCATCTGTCTTTCAAATTTCTGTTTTCCAGCCATTTTTGTAATAGTTTCCCACTCACTGCTAGATTTTGGACCAATGAAGAAGACACAGTTTAACGTAGCTTGTATTCAATATTACTGAAGAGAAAACAAAATTAGGTTAGATTTCCCTATATTATTATTTTCCCTGTTATACTTGATCAGATTAAGTAAGAAAAATATCATATTCCTTATGGGCCCCTTTTAGGCCCCTTGTCCTGTCCACTTGATAATTTCCATTACTTTGCAGATAGTATATACCTATTTTTCACCCATGATCACTTTTTCTCTCAAAAACTTTTTATGCCCTATAACCTTTGACATCAAAGTTGGTACTATACATTCTAAACCCTCATACTAGTTATCAGGGTGTATGTACTTCCATTTTGTAATGTTTTTCATTTCATGAAACTTGTCCTAGTTTAAAGCATGCTATTTGCATAGCATGTCTCTAGAGGTCTGATTTTCAAACACTGGACCCTCCACAGGTCCCTTCTTAGGGCTTTCATATTTCTCTGAAGTAAAGCATATTTTCATGAGCGTTTTACATCGAAACAGTCTGCTTTCCCAAAAGGTTTTGACACTATGTCAGATTGGGATTATAATTAGTTACTAGAAAAGGAAAAATTTTAAACAGTTTCCAATTAAAAGGGAGGGCTTTTTCTTTGGCTTTGGTAATGGGACAAGAGCTGTACAGAGATTGAAGTGTTAATAAATTATAAGCCAGTTTTGAAAAACTGCCTTTAAAAATTAGCTTTACATTCTAGTTGTGCCATAAAAAGAGACTTTAAATATATTCCAGAACTGAAGAAAATTTTTAGAATATGCCAAGTTGAAAGGAATGAGAAGGTTTCAATTATTTTTTTCTCTTGCTGTATGATTTTTTAAAATACCCTCCCAACACTGCTGAAAACTATTTACAAAGAATAAAAAGCTCTCTAAATCTTACTTTTGGAATTAGTCTTTCCAAGTTTTTTTTTTTTTTTTTTTTTTTTTTTTCAGAGAAAGGAAAAGGAAGGAAGAAAGAGGGAGAAAAATAGTGATTTGTGGCCTCCTGCATGCCCCTAACTGGGGGTCGGGCCTGCAAACCAGGCATGTGCTCTGACTGGGAATTGAACCAGCAACCTTTCAGTTAGCAGGCTGGCACTCAGTCCACTGAGCCACACCAGCCAGGGCTATTTTTATATTCAGTGGTAGCAGAATTCTCCCATGGTGAAATACCCCCTCACTGAGAACTATTTCCACTTCTCTTTTTAAAGTTGACTGCCTATCATTTGGTTTCTGAAATTCAAATACAGTCCAAATAATTTGGCAGTGTGCCAGCTAAGGCACATCTGTTCCCCCCACTTTGGAAGACAGAGAATGCTATGACTTCAAAAAAAGCCAATATGATTACATTTGATAGGTACTGCTTGCCTAGAAAAGAATAAAAAATACTAGGAAACACTTACAGAACTAGTCATTCTTGTGGATTAGACAGTTGAACATAGTGTGTGGACAGGTTGAGAGTCAAGGTGAATATCCCCAAAGAAGGAGCAAACCACGCTTCTGACACCCTCTTCATTGCCCTGTGTTTACCAACCCTGATGTTCATGTTCTTTCATTTTTATGAGTGTTGGGCTGTTTGACCCCTAAGTTTTCTTTCTAAATAGATACAAGTAACTTTGCTTTTCTGTTGTTTTATATATTCTAAGGTATGGCATCAGACTTGCTGGAAATAGAATCTTTATAAATGTAGAAGAAATTCTGAGCCAATTCTGGATGAAATATTCTCTTCCTTTCCCAATGAGAAGTTGCCAAATTAAAGTCACTTCTCTGAGTGGCATCATGCCTGCTAAATTTCCTTTGACAAGCCTTTTGTCAGCCCTGTTGGATCTAGGGCACGGGTGGCAAACACAAGGCCCATGGGCTGAATCCAGTCCTCTACCTTGTTTTATCAGGCCTGGCACCTTGTTTCTACCCCTGTTCACTTAACTGTTAAAGAGTAGTTACATTTACACAGTCCTAAAATGTCATCCGGCTCTTTGATGTGGTTCCTGGTGAAAATGCGTTTGACACTCCCAATCTAGGGGAATAGATGCAGTGACAGGAGGAACGCAAGAGCTCTGGGCGGTAACTTTTTACTCCCTTTCAAGCTACGTGATCATTGGCCAGCCCTTGCTATTCTGCGGTATTATTCTGCTCAAGATGCTGCCCATCGGCATTAATTCCTACCACTGACTGAGGGATGAAACTCATACATGTTCTAATGTGCTATGCAAGTATTAAACTGAATTTGTGTTTGGTTTACACTATTCCCAGTGCCCGGTATAGGGCAGGAGCCCTCTAAGTATCCGCTGAGCGAGCAAATGAAGTTGGTATGTGGTTCCTTGGATAAACCCTGTTGTTCAAAAAAGGCAAATAGTCTTGTTTATCCCAGAGGCGGAGAGGAGCATAATGTTACGTGCCAGCTCTACGTAGTCATTTCTGAAACTGGTTTCTTATCCTCTAACTCAAGAGCTTCTAGAATAGAGATTCCAAATTGGGGACATCCAGGTAGAATCTGGGCTGATGAATTTTGCTTTAAGGCTTGGCCTCCAACGTTCACTTCAAAGTGATGTTTTCAAAAACATTTGAATTGGTTGCCAACCACTTAAAAATTGTAAACCAATAATGAACAAGCTCGATTTTCCAGCTTCTCAGGAAATTGGAAGAGCTGGCCGCATGAGGTTAGTCATAACTGCCTGGCAACAGTTAGGAGAAACTGGTGTGCATTGAGTGGGCTTCTAATTCACCCCGATCCTGTTCCCGCCATGACCTGCTCTGGAAAGTTAGATTGTTACCATCCAGCTCTTCAGTTCCCATAAGAGATGCTGCAATTATGGGGCAAATTTGGCTTCTCATTTCATGAAACTATAGTTTTCATGAAACTATATTTTGTGTTGATCAAAGCAAAAGTAGAACCAGAAGCAACGTGGGGCAACATCGATATTCATTTGTGAAAGTATAAAATCTCAATATGCATTTTTCTCCAATTACAGTAATTGTCTTTTTCTTTTTTTTTTTTTTTTTTTTTTTTCCTCTTTCAAGTGAGAGTGTTTCATCTGAAACTATTTTCAATGTGGGTCTGTTAGGATTTTGCACTCTGATATGGCCAAAGTGTTGCATGATCCTAGGCCGGTGTTTCCCCATGGGAAGCTTGTCAAAAATACAGATTCCGGGGCCCCCGCCCCACAGATTCTGATTGGGAGGGTTTGGGGTGGAGGCTGAGCATCTTGTTAATCTTTTTACACATTTTGCAGGCAACTGTGATTCTGTGGAAATGTGAGAACCTTTGATCGAGAGTAAATGTTCCTGCTATTTTAGTGAGAGGTTTTAGAAACCACTGCTTTAATGGAAGAAGATTCTTAGAGGAGAAATGCACTGGAAGAGTTTCCTCTGCAGAATGTCTGTGGTTAAATTGCAACAGATCTAACAGGGTTTCTGCAGCGAAGCAGCAAAGCCTAGCTGCAGGCCAGTGCAGGTGTGCACGTGAGATCTGGCCTCATCTGCCATCCATTTTGGTTGATTAACCACCCAGAAATGTCTGAAACTATATTTGAAGGTAAAATGTCAGTTTCTCCCTCCCCGACAAGCACACAGAATTAAAGAACCATAGAATTTTGGAAACAAACCAGCCTTCAGAGAATCTAGCAGTGATGCATTTAGAATCCAGTATGAAGGCACAATTAATAACACACCATTTGTGCAACATGGACTTTGAGGGTGAGGGGTCAGAATGTGGGTAATCATTCTCCCTGAGCCTTCCAGTCCTCGTAGTGACAACCACCATGTATTTGAAGAGCTAGAGTCAGAACTAATGAACTGCCTCCCCTCCCTTTCCCTTATAGTTTGATCCTGAGTCCCTATAACCCTATAACAAGAACCCACGGTCAGTGTTTTTCATAAATCTGTCAAGTAAAGGATCGCATCCTTTTTTTCTTTTTCTAATATTCACCAACAGAATCATAGCTACCACTTGCCTTATGCCAGGCATGCTTTTAATCTCTACAAAAACTCCTTACACTCACCTGTTGAAGTAGACATTATCATCCCCATTTTCCAGATGAGGAAGCTGAGGCAGAGAGGCCTTCCATGAGTTGTCCCAAGTCCAAAGTGGTGAGGATTTGAAACCAGTCTACTTAATCTTGGCATCATAGTGTGAATCTATATTCACAGACACATTTTTCATAATGTTTTCTTCTTATACTTAAAATTGGTGGAGGTGGTAGGAAAGGCATGTTAGGGTCTTCTTCCCATAGGCGTCTGTGTACTGGGTACTTGGCAGGTTTCATTCATTCAGTAGCCACCACAGTGGATCTCCGCCAGACCCCAGATCTAGTCTTTGACATGGACCACTGATGTTTCCTCAGTTCTGTGTAAGATGTGGAAATAGCTTCACCCAGTATCCCACCCCACTCCTCCTGCCCCCAACTAGCTTGCCTTTCCTATGTCCCCGCAGCCTCTAACACATTTGTAAGTGACTCCTAGATGCTAGGTATGGGCTCAATGCCAGGCACAGTGCCTGCCCTGGTGTTCAGATGATGCACAATTAAATAAGAATGAAATGTGACGAGATCTTTGATAGGGACCCTAACTTCTCTACTCACCTGTGCTTTTGTGAAGTCCATGTTCTAAGTCCAAAGTGACTAGAGAGGGGCTTAAGCTTGTTGCCCCTTGGATTCATTTTCCACGAAATGTGGGTATGGGGGAAGTCTATGTAAAATGGGAAGACTCTTCTTGTTTTCTATGAGGCATATTTTTTCCACCCAAACCCAGCTTTATCTATGCTGTGGAGACAGGTTCTTGGAATCAGAGTCCCCTAGTGTAGTGGGTCTCAAACTTGGCTGCATAAAATGGAATCCCCTGAACTGGGCATTAGAATTTTGGAAAGCTCCCTGAGGGATTTCTGTGTGCAAGTCTGGCAATCAGGGTGCCCAAGGGGTCAGCAGTCCGCAGCTCAGTCACTTGGGTGCTCTGCAGATCTGATGAGCCTGGGACCTTGGCAACCAGTGTGCTTGGGCTGTGGTAGTTTCCCCACCCTGAGCCTTCATGTTCTCTACACCCAGTCTTCTCTTGAACCTGCTTTAGGCAAGTTGATTTCTGCTGCCACTGCCTGTGTGGCTAACTGGCACAGGGGTGGGGGTGGGGTCCAAATCCTACTGGCAGACTTGTTCTGTTTTGCTTGGACAGTGTTTCTACAAAATGTGAGCTAAAATGGAGAGATTTCACATTAAAAATCTGGATTCCTGAGCTTTTTTTTTTTAAGTATCAGATCATTCCCACTGTATTATTCAACAGGACCTTAGGGACTTCTGACCCTTAAACTGGCATCTACCTCACCTTCAACCCCCTAGGCCTTACCCAGACCCCATTTATGTCACCTATGATCCATGAAGGTTATGTGATAGTTGCCTTTGCTCACCTTTTGCTGAGCATGTGTACAGCACTTTCCAGCCACAGTTTGCTTCCTGCTTGCACAGTTCCTACCAAGGAAGCACTGATCTCTCCTCTCCCTCTCTCTCTCTCTCTCTCTCTCTTTCTCTCTCTCTCTCTCTCTCTCTCACACACACACACACACACACACACACACACACACACACACACACACACCCTCACTTCCCAGGTTCATTATCCCTTCTTTTATATTTACTTTTCAGATCACTTCCAGCTCTTGCTCCTTTTATACCTTCATGATGGGGTAAGGTTACTGGTGTTTCCCAACAGATTACAAAATTAAGTAGAAACCCAAAAGTATATGACAGATCAGGTTCTCAAATTCAAATGCCTCCAAGGGTCAGGCAGGTAATGTCAGGGGCTGAGTGGGCCGGCAGGGGACCACCAGTTCCAGAGGAGCACCAGCCTGGGGTGGGCAGCAGCCCTCCCCAGCTGCCCTCTGGAGAATGCCGTGCTAAGGAGCATTTCGTGATGATGGGGGAACTCTGTGTCTACCGGGCCCAGCATGGTAGCCACGAGCCGCACGTGGCTATTGAGCTTTTTGGTTTTTTTTTCTTAATTTTATTGTTGTACTACATCCATCCCCTTTTTGCTCCCCTCTGTCCCCCTCCCCACCCACCCATTCCCCCCCAAAGTCAATCCCACTTGTTGTCCATGTCCATGGTTCCTTTATACTAGGTTCTTGTCTAAACTGCTCCCCTTCCTTGCCTCTGCCTCCCCGCTATTGCTCTTTTCAAATGTGGCGACAGAGACCGAGGAACTGCGTTTTAAATTTTACTTAGTTTTCATTATTTTAAATAGCCACATGGGCCTGGTGACCACCCTATCAAAACAAGTGTAGCTGATGATTCTGAGTAAAAGTGAACGTGGACCCAGTAAAGCAGCTGTGCCAAAGCACCTAAGAACCCCCATCTGTAGTGAGGTCTCTGCCACGCAGTTTGCTGGCTCCGCTTCCGGCAAGATGGAGGTGTAGGTGGGTGCTTTCCCTCCCTGTGCCACCGTAGGGAGGATTTTATCTACCTCAAAAACAACCAAAACTACCAGAAAATCAAACTGCATGCAAGTCCAACAAACAAAGACATAAAGAAGTAATACAATACTCATCCGCACAGGTAGGCGGGGCGGAGAAGGGGAGCTGGGGCGGAGAGGCCGTGGGGCGGCGGTGGCGGCTGAAAATAAAATAAAACAAATGTTTTATTTTGAAAACAAAAGCCAGGAGGAACACCTGGGGAGTGACCCCATTCCCAGGCCAGACCAGGTATCTCACAGTTCCAGCACAGGGAAAATACAATCTCATTGCTTTGGCTCTGAAAACCAGTGGGGGTTGGGGAGGTGGAAGACACTACTGATCTCTCAGGAGAGTCCAGTTAGAGGGTCCCCACGGTCCTAGACGGTCCACAAATCCACCCAATTGGGGACTCATCAGGGCAAGAGCTAGAGGGGCATCAGTCACATACAGGAAGTGGGTGAAGTGACTGGAAAAGAAGTGGGCACTGAGCAAGCGGCATTGTTCCGTCTCAGACCCCTCTCCCACATACAGTGCTACACGTGGTGAAACAGGTGCCCCTGCACTGAAGATATTAAGGGTCTGCCCCTTACAATGTAACAGGTGTGACAGCTCTACCTAACACACAGAGGCAAACACAGGAGGCTGTCAAGTTGACGAGACGGAGAAGTATGGTCCAAAAGAGGGAACAGATCAAGGCTCCAGAGGGAGAACTAAGCAAGGAGGAGATAGCCAACCTAACAGATGCAGAACTCAAAACACTGGTGATAATGATATGCTCACAGAAATTCTTGGGTACAGCAAACAGATAAAGGAAGAAGTGAAGGCTACACTAAGTGAAACAAAGAAAAATTCACACAAAACCAATAGTGAAGGAATGGAAGCTGGGGTTCACATCAATGATTTGGAGCGTAAGGAAGAAATAAACAGTGGAACAATATAGAATGAAGAAATAAGAATTGAAAAAAATGAGGAGAGGCTTAGGGAACTCTGGGACTGCTTTAAAAGTGCCAACATCTGAATTATAGGGATGCCAGAGGTGAAAAGGATGAACAAGAGATTGAAAACTTATTTGAAAAAATAATGAAGGAAAACTTCCCTAACTTGGTAGAGGAAATAGACATACAAGTCTAGGAAGGACAGAGCCCAACAGGAGAGAGAACCACCAAAGAGACCCACACAAAGATACATCATAATTAAAGTGCCAAAGATTAAAGATAAAAAAAATTTAGGGTGGGAGGGGGACAGAGGGGAGCCAAAATGGGATGGATGTAATACAACAACAATAAAATAAAATAAAATAAATTTTAAGCAGCAAGGAAAAAGAACTTACAAGTTCCCTTAAGACTGTCAGCTGATTTCTCAAATGAAACTTTGTGGGCAAGAAGGGAATGGCAAGAAGTATCCAAAGTGAAGAAAAGCAAGGACCTACAACCTAGATTCCTCTATCCACAAAGCTATCGTTTGGAATGGAAGGGCAGATAACGTGCTTCCCAGATAAGGTAAAGCTAAAGGGGTTCATCATCACCAAGTCCCTATTATATGAAATGTTAAAGGAACTTATTTAAGAAAAAGAAGATCAAAACTATGAACAACAAACTCACATCAACAAATAAATCTAAGAAACAAAAACAAACTAAGCAAACAACTAGAACAGGAAAAGAACCATAAATATATGGAGATCATAGGGAGGGCTATTAGTGTGGAGGGGAGAGGGAGGAGGGAGAGAATGTGGAAAAAGGTGTAGAGATCAAGAAGCATAACTGGTAGGTCCAAAATAGTAAAGTAAAGGGAGAAGCCAAAGAACTTCCATGCATGATTCATGAACGTGAACAAAGGTTGGAGCGAGGGGTGGGAGGTGCAGCATTGTGGGAGGGAAGAATGGTACTGGGCAGAGGAGGGCAAAGGGGAAAAATTGGGACAACTGTAATCAATAAACTATTCGTAGTATAAATAAATAAGTAAATAGAAAAACAGTGCTGTGTAAAAAATTAAAAATATAGAATGTTGTGAAAGCCAAAGAAAACACATTAATGAGAGAAATCTTGGCCAACCCATGATATCTTCCACCCATTGGATTGATGAACAGCCAAGGCAAAGAGAAAAAACACCTTGCCCATCTGTCAATGGAAAGCAAAGAGCATAACTAATGTGCTATTGCTCTGAAATAGAGCCTTACTTGCACCCTGAAGGTTTTTTTAAAAAAGATTTTATTTATTATTTTTAGAGAGAGGGGAAGGGAGACAGGCAAAGAGGGAGAGAGACACCAATGTAAAGTTGCCTTTCACCTGCCTCCAGCTACAGAGCTGGCTGGAGACCTGGCTTGCAACCTGGTTATTTGCCCTGGCTGGGAATTGAACCAGCAACCTTTGGGTTCTCAGGCTGGCGCCTTATCTACTGTGCCACTAGCCAGGGCACACCCTGAAAGTTCTGTGGTTGAAAGTTTTTTAGCGGTAGACTTTACCTACATCATACCCTATGAAAGTATACAATAAGGGGCCTGAGATATGTTGGATGGAGAAGAGGCCTTCAAATGAGAGGGAGCAGTGGACCCAGGGAAAAGAGAGGACATAGCTGGTTGGGAACCTAAACAGGAGTTGTTATGTGCCTGCTCTGTCCAATATGGTTGCCACTTGCCATATATGGCCATTTAAACATAATTTCACAGGGTGGGGAACTTCTGTCGTGTGAAGTAGGGCCCAGCCCCAACAGATCTCTGCCCAATGCCATATTCTACCTATTCTGGCCTCAAATTCCTGTTACTTGAGCCAATTTGGGGACAGGGGTGGTGGGTGGTGGTGGTGGAGATCACTTTGTAACTTTATACTAAAAGCTTGTTCTACACCATTTAAACTTTTATTTTTCCCAGTTAGCTCTAAAAGAAGCTGAAATTTCAGTAACTCCAAATCCCTTTTGAAAAAATGAGTCTGGAGTAGAGGCCAAGCTAAACCAACCGTAATACTTGAGACCTAAGTGGGACTTAAGAAATTTTCTAGTTTGAACTCAACTGTTTTTAGTTTACAGGTAAAGGAACGAAGGCCCAAGACAGGCAAATGATGTAAAATTAATTAATTAGTACCTCTTGGAAGGTACTAGGGCATAGAGCAGGCAGGAGATAAAGGTAGGGACAGGGCCTCACAGGAGAGCTACAGAAAGACTCTGGGACCAAGCCTGAAGGTCACAGAGGGGCTGGTGCACTGCATTAGGAAGGTTGGACGTTGAGCTGAAGATTTGTCTTTTAGGAAACTCATGCTGCCTCTGTGCTGTGTGGAAAACAGCTTGGAAGGAAAACCAGAGTGGATGCTGGAGACCTAAGAGGCTGTGCCAGTTCAGGTGAGAGATGAAGATGTCCCAGCACATTATCCATTCTACACTACCCACCCCTCCATGTTCAGGACCTAGAGGCCAGTCACCACAATATAGTGGGGGACTTGGAATACCCACCCAAAATAGGTGAGGAAACCGAGGCTTATGGTGGTTAAATGAATCAGCTGCATATACCACTCAACTAGTGAGTCTGAGAACTATGCTTTTCTAGTCCATGGCTATTAGTGCTCAAACTAGAGATTATTTTTAATTTTATTTTTCTCTCTGTACAATGGTCACATCAAATCCCTGCACATCCAGTGAGTCACTCTCTCTAACTACAATTTCACCTTATCTGTAATCTGTTCTTTATACGATGAAGAGAATTATAGTTTAGAGCAATTTTTTTTTTTTTCAGAACCAGTTTATTCGATTCCAAATTAAGAGTAATCACAGCTGGTTAGTTGAGCTCAATGCCAGAACCCAAGCTAGATAAAAGTCTTTTGTATGTGATATTAAATGTGTGAGCTTTTAATAAAAATATGTGTGCCTTTGAGGAATTCTACAGACATCTGGGGAATTTAAACTAGTAATTTGTAATAGATTTCCTTGACTAGCACGATAATTCCCTAATGAAAAGATCGGGGCTTTATTTCAAACTGTGTTGCAGGAAAAAGAAACTTAACTGAGACTTGAAATTCTCAGCCTCTGGGTATATGTGCACTTATTTATTTTGCTCTTATTTTGTTTGTTTGTTTTTTTAAAGATTTTATTTATTTTTAAAGAGAGGGGAGGGGAGAGAGGCAGAGAGGGAGAGAGAAATCAATGTATGGTTGCCTTTGCTTCCAGCTAAGAACCTGGCTGGAAACCTGGCTTGCAACCTGGTTATGTGCCCTGACTGGAAATTGAACCAGTGACCTTTGGGTTCGCAGGCTGGTGCCTTATTCACTGTGCCAATCTTTCAATAAGACTTTTTAAAATCCTTAAAACTTTATTTCCCCTTTTTGGTAACTTTTATTCTGACATAATTTCAAATTTATGGAAGAGTTGCAAGAATAGTATAAAGAACCCCTGTGTACTCTTCACTTAGATTCACCAATTTCTAACACTTTGCTATGTTGGCTTATTTTTTCTCTCATCTTACACACACACACACACACACACAATTATTTTTGAACTATTCAAGAATAAGCTGCAGGCTTAATAATAGTTTACCTCTAAATAATTTAGTATGTATTTTATAATATTTATATTTTACATAATCACAATAAAATGATCAAAACAGAAAATTTAACATTGGTATAGTATCAGTATTGTTATTTAATCTATAATATCTAATTTAAAGAATTATTCAAATTTCACCAATCATTAAATGTCCTTTCTAGCTCTTTGCAATTCCTACCCCCACATTTCAGGCAGAATCAAATTCAGGATTATGCAAACATTGAGTTGTTATATCTCTTTAGTCTTAATCTGGAACAATTTCTCACATTTTAGACTTTGATGACATTTATCAATAGATTTTTTAGAAGAAATAAATAGCAATAGATTATAGATTATGTATAATATGTTATAGATCATGTAAGAATTCATGAGTTCATATTAATAACTAAATAAGAGGATAGGAAAAGTTATTTCCATAAAATAATTAATAAATATGTAGAAAAAAAGACAGAATTAGAGAATTACCATTTTGCAATCATTATAGTAATCTTTGATTTAGGCAAGAATTATCTTTTTTAGTTTATAATTTTTATGTTTTTATATTTTATATTGGTTTCAGGTGTGCAGCGTAGTGACTGAACAATCATATACTTTACAAAGTGTTCCCACAGGCAAGAATTAGTAATGGATAGTAAAACTTCCTTCTTTTTAAAATTAATAGATATTTTAGAGCATTTTTAAGTTTGCAAAATATTGAGCAGATATTATAAAGTCCACATATACCCCTTATCTACCATCTGAGTTTCTTTTATTGGGTTGGCCAAAAAGTCTTTTTAGTTTTTTCTGTAAAACAAAAGACATATTTTTTCATTTTCACTAATAACTTCATGGATTTGTATATTTTGAGTATGTTGGCTATCTTCTGCTATTGGTTTCTAGTGGGTAGAGGTCAGGTGTGCTGCTAAACATCTTCCAATGCCTACAATAGCCCCGCAGCAGTCACAATATCAATATAGTAACAAGAAACTTCATAAACCACTTTGGACATGTTCAATCAGTAACAGCACTTCCTCCCTACACTACACAAATCTTTCGTGTGTGTGTGTGTGTATGTGTGTTTCAGTTGCAGTTCCCCTTTTCTTGAAATAATGAAGCATATGCTGAAAATGTTGCATATTTTCTTCCACCTTTATATTAAAATGGCTACATAAAAATTTACCAATTTTGATAAATTTTATTAAATGCATGCTGATATGACAGCTGTCATAATATAGTCTAACAAAATTGCTTCAAATGAAGTTAAGGACAAGTAAGCACAATTAGAGCCATCATATGGAGAAAAACATAATGGACTTTTTAGTCAACCCAATATTATTAATATCTTGCATCAGTGTGGTACAACCTAAGGACCAATATTGACACATTATTGACTAAAATCTATCATTTAAGGAGGATTGATTATGTTTTGCTGTTCTAAGAGTTTGGCACATGTATAATGTCATGCATCCACGTTATAGTATCATCATACAGAACAGTTTCACTACCCTAAAAATCTGCTATGGGCCACCTGTTTGTTCATTCTTTCCTCCCCTCTTCCAAACTCATGGCCACTAATTCTTTTCCTGTCTCTATAGCTCTGTCCTTTCCAGAATGTCATGTGGTTGGAATCACACAGGATATTTCCTTTATAGTTTGACTTTTTTTTTTTTTTTTACCAAACCATATGCATTAAAAATGTCTCCATGTCAAAAATTAAAAACCTAGCAAATGAAAGCTTAAAAGGAAAAAGGTAGTCAAACGAGGCCTGTCCCGAAAGTATCGAGCCAATGTCAATATCGTAATTAAAAGTTTGTGCAGCTGATTCTTTTGGGACAGACCTCGTATAGCTTTAAAATTATTAATTAGAATGGAAAGGACAGTAACTTTACAGAGGGTAGACCTGGTGGATACCATGTGAACCAAGTAGTCCAAGTGAACATCACCAATAGTGAGACAAACTATCATCTGAATTTTAATAGAATGCACTAAGGAAGGGCACAAGTTCTCTTTGGTGACCAACTTACTCAAATCAAGGGTTGCATCAAAAGTTGCACTATCGAATAATACCACTAGATGTCACTGTGGTCATACAAGTTGCACACGTTTTATTAACTGCCTCAGTAAACCGCATCGATTTCTTAGTGTCTTGCTTCTTTATTTTGACACCTTTGCACGCTGGACACTTTTAGCGAAGTCCAACACATACAGCTTTTGAGAGACTTACAAGTTAAATAATGGTAGAAGTAATAGAAGAAGAGGCAGGCGGCTTGGAGTAACTAACGCCTGTTTCTGACATCGTGAGTTTATAATGGCATTCCTGGTCCTTCCCACCCTGTCTCCCGCCCGGATGTGCTCTGTGCTCGTTCGGAAAATGGGACTTGGGTTGCCTGCTCTAGTCTCCTTTAGCTCTGACAGTCTGTGGTTTTAACCTGATAATTTCTTAACTAAAACCATTTCAGTGCCCCTTATAAGATTTTTGCTCAACCACATTGAGCCCACTATTGGCTTTCTTTTTCTCTTTCTTTCTTTTTTTTACATCTAGTACATTAATTTTGAATATTTATCTTTAAATTGACTCAGTTTTCAAAAAATGTAAATAAAGAAAAATATTATAGGTGGATCACAAATGGAAACCAGTTCACTTGCCAAAAATGAATGGTAACCACAAAGATAAATATCATAAAAGCAACATAATAATATTATGTTGGAGCTAGATGCTATTGTCTGCCAAAGGCTTAGAGACTGTGGCCTGATTTTTTTTTAAGGGAGGTGTTAAAGAGGAGTTGAAGATAGGCTAGCCCTGACACTCTGCTCTTGATGTAAGCAAGAGAATTGAGACTAAGAACAGAAGACTTCTGTCTGTGAGGTTCAGCATTATTTAAGTCTGTCTTCACGACACCAACCACAATACGTCACATACCAGTCCCAAGCTTTCATAAACTCTTCTAAGTTTTAGTATTTCCTCTCCCCCTCCCTTTCTTCCTCCCCTTTCTTTAAGTCTTGATTCTCCAATATTTCTCATATGCCATAAAGAGTGTGATGAGAAAGCATACATAATCCATCTTTTTTCATTATATTTTTAAGCTTTCCTTTTCTTTCGATTTTCTTTCAGTTTATTGTTGATTTAAATTTCTTTAGTGTTTATTTAAATGTGCTTTTTTTACTGTCTTCTTCCATTTAAACTGCTCACTCACTGCCTTTTAAACACGGGAGATGATATATATCCCTGTGCTGTCAACGTCGAAGCAATTATATGCCACCAAATGGCTTGTGATTTGGCATCTTCTCCTGATAAAGGCTTGTGATGGATAGGATGTGGCAGAGGTCAGGAATTCTGCTGAGTACAACCTGAGGGGATGCTTCAAATTGCTTGAGCTTTGTCCAAATCCCTTAGGACACAATCAGAAACCTGGTCCCCTTCAATTTTGGTGCAGAGGATTTTTTTCTTCATTCTTCACAGAGCTTCAGAGTGAAGACATCGATGGCTGAGCCATCTAATTGCAACCTTTATTCCCTAACATTAGTGTAGCTTTTCCCTGCTTTGTATAACCTGTTCTAATTACTAATTTGCTTGCCACAATTAGCATAGAGGATTTTTATAAAAGCCGAGACAATTTTAGCTACCCAGTGTTACTAAATAATTTACAGAGGGAAAGGTCAAGAATCCCCATCAAATATATTTTGTTTTTTGAATGCCTGTGTCACAATTTAGGAAAACCATTATAAGGTAAGAAAATCAGGAAATACATAAAGATCAATACACCAATTATTTTCTGCATTACAGTTATTTTTTTCCTAATTTCCTTTTCTTAGTAAGATGGATTTAAGTTGCCATTAAAAGCCCAAAACTTGAGTGGTCAGTTTCAGTGTTCAACAATACAAAAGATTTTTATCTTGAATGGAACACTAGTCCTATCCTCAATGAAACTATCTAGAAGGGCTTCAGGAGAAATTTTCATAGAAGGTTGACCATGAATCAATAGAAACTTTTTTATATACCAAATTCTGTAGAATTATACTCTTACCACTTCCCTATCTCAATTCAGAGTAAGAACATCTGTATTTTTTTGTTCATTTTCTTTTCTCAATATTCATCACTGAAAGTACACTGAGATTCAAACTAGGGAAAGCAGAAAACTTCACATGATACACTAAATATACTAATAAAAATCCAAAGTGAAGCATAGTTTTCTTTCTTTCTTCCTTTCTTTCTTTTTGAGAGACTTAAGATTTGTTGGAGAATTCTTCAGGTTTTCTCTAGCCCGAGTTTGTTCCTGATGTTGATTAATGTTTATGATTTTATTAGTCCCTCTATGTTTATGATTTCATTATTCCCTCTATGTTTACAGATTCCTGGCTTCCAACATTCACTCAATTGTTTTGTTATGTGTTGACATCAGTCTTCATGAAAGATGGTGCTTTGGCAGAGACTCCTCTGAAGGTTTGCTGAATATCATGAGTAAGTATACTTTGAGCCTGTTTCTGGAACTATATCCCAAGTATATTCCCAGGGCTGCAAATTATACTTTATTTCATTGTTTAAAAGTATCCAGAGCCAACATGTCTGTTTGAGATACTGAGCCAGGCATTGTCTTCCCAGCACATCTATAACTATTGATTCTGATGAGAGAGGTCTCATTATACTGGTGCTTATCTTAGGACCACAGCATCGAAAGATGCTTTAAAGACCTCTCATCCCATCTGGTGCTCAGGTCCCCGCTGAATCAGCCTTCTGTGATGCAAGTAATAGGAACCAACTCTGGGCAAGTTAAGCCAAAAAGGGTATTTATTTTATTAATAAAGGGTGGCTTATAGGGGAAAAAAAATAAAACAGCAAAAGAAGCAGGATCTTCAGGGTCAGAAATCACATTGACTCTGGGGCTTTAGGCACCAATGGACAATGTCTTCGTTACTTAATGGTGACTTCAAGGGGGTTCAAGCTTTAAACTCTCCATAAACCCCAATAGTTCATCTAAGCAGTTGAGATTTCATACCCTTTTTCAAAATGCTATGCAGTGGTAGAATCACAGCCAGCCTCAAACCTTCTGCCCAGAAACAATAAGGTTGCTGCTGAAACAGCCACTAGGGGACATGGGCTTTGCAGTGCCCCTAACTCCATCTTGGTATCACTGCAGATAAGATGGTTCTTAGAGAGGAAGTCCACCTGGCACTTTCTGAGGCATTTTGTGGCCGCCCTTTGTCTAGGGTTATTGCTAAGTCAAGGCTGCTGCAGTAACGGAGAGAGAATTCCCCAAGAAGGAAATAGGAGGCTGTTCTTCAAGAAAGGAGGAATGAACAGAAAACATGGGTTCACTAAACTCCTGAGAGAGTGGCACTCACTTCCAGTGACCTGGGCCATGCTCACTCCTCAAGTTGCTCATGATGAGGTACTTAAACTAGTAGCGGTGGAGTGAATATAGGGTTGCCAAACCTATTTTCCCGAGAGAGTGGGACGTATGGATTTTTAAAAAATCTTTGATCCATTAAAATTTTTAAGATTTTATTTATTTATTTTTAGAGAGGGAAAGGATTTTTATTTGCTGTCAGTTAAAAACCCTGCACACTTTTAAGAAACAAAAAATGGAAATAAATTCATTTTGTGAGGCTACTCTTATCCTGTTACTAAAACCAGACAATGACCTCATTAAAAAAAAAAAAAAAAAAAAAACCAGCAACAACAATAATAAAACTACAACAGTTTTGCTCATGAACATAGATACAGAAATTCTTCACAAAATATTAGCAAGTCAAATTTAGCAACATATAAAAAGGATTATAGACTATAAACAAGTAGAATTTATTTCTGGAATGTTAGGTTGGCTTGACATGCATTTCTGTAGACTATATCTCAAGAATGGAAGTTTTGGATTATAGGGTAAAAGAAAATTGTAGCTAGTACCAGAATGCTTTCCAAAATAGTTGTACTAGGCCCTGGTCCAGTAGCTCAGTTGGTTAGAGCATTGTCCTAATATGCCAAGGTTGCAGGTTCAATCCCCAGTCAGGGCATATACAAGAAACAACCAATGATTGCATACATAAATGCAATAGTAAATCAATGCCTCTCTCTATCTCCCTCCTCCTGCCAATCCCCCCCCCCAAAAAAAAAATTGGTTGTACTTATTAGCAATTTATGAGCATTCCCGTATGTATTAAGTAACATGTGGTATTGTCAGACTTGACTTTTGCCTATTCGATGGGTATAGTAGTATCTATGCTGTTTTTATTTTGTATTTGCCTGAATCTTAATGAAGGTGAGTACTTTCTAATCAATATATTGGTCATTTAGATATCTTTTGTGTGTGTGAAATGCCTGTTAGAGTTTATAAATAGTGATAGTAGATAACATTTTCCTGAGTGTTTGTCATGTGCTAGGCAGACACTGTTCTAAGTATTTTATATAGATTTATTTTATCATCACAATAGCCCTAGGAGGTAGTTATTATTATTATTATCTGTATCAATTGCTATCTCTGTTTGTCATGATGATAATAATATGATTTTTCTCTTTTAATCTATTGTGGCAAATTATATTACTTGATTTTCAACATGTTACATCAAACTCAAAATCAAAGGCTAAAACCCTACTTGTTCATGAGATGTTATCTTTTTATATTGTGAATTTAATCTGTTAATATTCTATATAGATTTTTAAAAAATCTGTGTTCATAGAAAAGGTCAACCTGTAGCTTTCCTTTCTCAATCCTGCTCCTATTATGTTTTGGTATCAATATTATTTTTCATCTTCAGAAATTATAATTATGCGATTCATTTCTTCAACGGGTTTGGAAGTAACAGACTGTGGTTCTACAATTTTTGTTACATTAGTTATAGGCTGAGTTGTGTCCACCCCCTCCACCCAAAAAAGACATATTGAAGTTCTAACTCCTGGTACCTGGGAAGGTCTGAGAGAGTACAGACATGTTTCTGCTTTCCGTTGGTTCTGTTGAACCTCATGATGTAATGGTGTTTCCTTCTGTTCCTGTTCATCTTTGACTTCTGTGCCCTTGTAAAATCATATATAGGGTAACCAAGGCCTGGCTCAAGTATGCCTACCACCTGAGAGGCTTCATTCAGTTTGTTTGGTTGGATATCTGGGTGCACTACCAGTTGGGAACTGCTTTAGACCATCCCACAATTAGAGGCTCCTTATTAGCCAACTCAGGCTGTGAGCATATGGGCCTAACAGTCTGTTTGCCAATCCTTCGGTGGGCATCTGGGGCCAAAAGGCCTCCAATGTCAAAAAAGAGTAATAGGTTTAGATGAACTCTGGGCTGATCTTGAAAATGTAGCTCTTTGAAATCCCAACTTAATATAAGGATGACGCCTAAAAATTGAGCTCTGCACTCTGTGAGGCCCCTCAAAGGGATAATAACCAGCAAGACTTTGGGACACAAGTGTTTTAGAGTCTACTATTCCACTTATTTCTCTGGTTACAGGTGTTTCTTCAAAAATTGCCCTGGGAATGCCCTACTATTGTTTGGGCTTTTCAGTTCTCCTCAGTAGAGTTCAAAATATTTAAACCACTGTGTGTGTATGTGTGTGTGTGTTTGGGGTGGGGTGGTCTTTCATTTGAATGCCATAGCTGTCATGATCAGAAACTGGAAGCCCAATGAGATTGTTTTTAGTCTCTTGTGAGACTAAAATATGTCCAAGTTGTCATAGTATTCTCAGAACATGATGTAATTTGGGGACTTAAATGCCTAAAAAGTACTGTATACTTGGCTATGGACTAGCACAAAGGAAAATGAAGGGAATATCAACTTTGCTTAGATTTTTAAACATTTAATTCCAGTTGTTTGTCTCAAGTCTTTACTAAATAACAACTGCTTGCATGTCTCAGTGCTATATGACTTCCATGAATCTTAATATAAGAAGCTGAGCTTATATAATCTTCTTCAGTATTAACATATTTCCTGGTGATAACATAGAACTATCTGAACAAAATGACCAGTCATATGAGTAGAAGCCTTCAAAGACATAAGGATCAACAATTGCTCTTGTTTATTAGAAATAGAAGTTGATATATATATATATACATATATATATATTTCTTTTTTAAATGTTTATTAAAAAAATGTTGACTTTACTGACTTTAGAGAGAGCGGAAAAGAGAGAGATCAATTTGCTGTTGCACCTTTCCATGCGTTCATTGGTTGATTCCTGTACATGCCCTGACCAGGATCGAACCCACAACCTTGGTGCATGGGGATGATGCTCTAACTAACTGAGCTAACTGGCCAAGGATGTTTTATATTTTTTAAAAAATCAATATTTTTCACATATACCCTATGCACAGTAACGATAATAGAATATTTTATTAAAATATTAAAAAACTGATATTAAAATGAAGACTACTGTAAATACTAAATTTTTAAAAATCCAAATTATAAAACATTCTTATCTGATAGTATAAGTATACTCTTATTGTCCCTGCATTTACCTGTTGTGAAGTTTAAATCCTTGTGAACAATTGCAACTGTCAACTTCACCACTGCTTTGGTCCACACACTTCAAAATCCAGTCTCTATTTGGTTTTATAGGATATCCTTGTCAAAGGGTACAGTCCATCACACACGCACACAACATATTTCTTTTCTTACTCAGAAAACACACGTGTTCATGCCATTTTATTTTAGAGTATAAATACTGATTTCATTGTTGTTGTTGTTGTTTTTTAAGATTTTATTATTTTTAGAGACAGGGGAAGGGAGAGAGGCAGAGAGGGAGAAAGACACCAATGTATGGTTGCCTTTCACCTGCCTCCAGCTAAGGACCTGGTTGGAGACCTGGCTTGCAATCTGGTTCTGTGCTCTGGCTGGGAATTGAACCAACAACCTTTGAATTCACAAGCCAGCGCCTTATCCATTGTGCCACCAGCCAGGGCCTCATTGTTCTTCATTCTCTCAAAAGTCAAATAAGTTAAGAATAATGCCTGTGGAATACCTACCACAGAAAAGCGATTTCCTTTGCCTGTGGTTTCCAACAGCAATGATGGGGTCAGAGTAGGCCCTGCATGAAGGTCATGTGACTTTTCCAGGAACCAGGATGCTGGTGTTCAGTAGCAAGGTCTTCTTTCCTCAATTTGTGTGAGAAGCCAGAAGAAATCTTCCATCCCTCTACCCCTACCTGGCTCCATTGCCTCCTGAAGACCCACGTCAAGTTCTAGAGCCTTGAAGTCTGACTGATGTTTGAGTAGCGGATTCCAGTCATTGTGGGTGATTCTCCCACATTGGTTTTGCACATATGTTCAGAGGGGAAGGCATAGCTCTTCAGAACCAGCTCAGTGGATCAATGACAGGAAAGGTATGACCTCGTGGGCGGCATGGGGTTGAGTGTCAGCCTCACTACTTCCTGCCTTTGGGACTTTGACCAGCTTTCACTTCTCTGTGCCTCAGTTTTCTCATTTGTTAGAGGAGAAAAAGATCCGTTTCCACTTCACAGACTTGCTGTGAGGAATAAACAAGATCATAAATGGAAGGGATTAAAATAGTCATTGGCATATAAAAGGTGCTCAATAAATGCTGGATGTTAATATTCAGAGAAATATTTTGCACAGATTTGGTTAACTCACCAGGGGAGAGGAATATATTCTTGAGAGGGAGTCTTGAATGTAGCTCAGCAATAATTAAATGCCTTTCTTGATTGAAATAGAAAGGCAATTAAGACAATGAAACATTTTTCTCTGTGTGATCTAGGACATATTTTTCTCATTTCCTCCTGTAATGGGAAAATTTGAAACTCACACAAAATGGTGACAAATTACTCATCCTGAGGTTAATTGCTCCCAACAAATACATTTCTGATCGGGAGGGTGGGAAAGATTCCAGAGACGTCAGAAGCCAACCAACAGCGCGAAGGCCTAGGTTTCTTTATTTCTTTTTGTTTTTTAAAGACTTTATTTATATTTTTCAGAGAGAGGGGAAGGGAGAGAGGCAGAAAGAGGGAGAGAGACATCAATGTATGGTTGCCTTTCACCTGCCTCCAGCTACAGACCTGGCTGGAGACCGGACTTGCAACCTGGTTATGTGCCCTGGCTGGGAATCAAACCAGCGACCTTTGGGTTTGCAGGCTGGCACCTTATCCACTGTGCCACCAGCCAGGGCCCTAGATTTCTGTATTGTCAATATACGACTTTTGAAAAGTTCTTTAACCTCTGTGGGCTTCTGGCTCCCTGATTATAAGTTAGGGGATCAAAACCAATGCAGTGGTCATATTGACACTGCATTGACAGGTTTACAGGTGACATGCTGTATAGGGAACTGGTCCCTAGCAGCTGAGCAACTGAAAGCTGACTTTGCCATAGGTTCTGGGGACTTAGTGAAAGAGGGAGCAGCCTGTTCACAGGAAATGATCCAGTTAACCAAGCTCTATTCACGTGACCCAAGCAAACTGTCTCCTCAGTGCGTGTTTCTGATTATCTGGGAACGAGCACAGAACAACCCAGATAGTTATCTAGGAACAAGGTAGTGGGATGGAGAGAGGGGACAATGACAACTAAGGAGGCTGTAGATGTTGCATTTATTAATTTCCCTACACACATACTTATTTACTGACTGTATTTTATTTAGTTCACTCACATGCATTGGGGAGGCTCTATGACAGAACCTGTGGAAATAAAGGGCAGAACATACCTTTCAATGAGCTGGGGAGTAAGAGACCTTGGCTTGCCGGGAGTTCAAGTTCATCCGTGATCACATTCTCTTGATGACCTCCTCCAACAATATCTGGGTAGGCTGGTGCCAAAATAACCCTAAAGTCTCAATGACTTAACATAGTAGAAGTTTATTTCTTGCTTGTAGAAAGTCTATTTCCTCCTGTAGTCACTGAGTGACCCAGATTCCATTCACCCTGTGCAGGGGTCAGCAAACTGGTTTATAGGCCAGATTGGACCTACTGTTCTTCTTAAATGTTTTTGCAAATAAAGGTTTATTGGAACGCATCCATACTTATTTATTACCTATCACCTGGGCTTTGTTGCAGCTTTCACACTGCAATGGCAGGGTGGAGTACTTGTGATAGACTTTATGGCCCATAAACCCTGGAACACCAACTACCAGGATCTCTATAGGGAAGGATTGCTAAACCCTGCCCTGAATCTTGTCTTGGATTCTATGATTCAGCCCAGAGACAAAGAAGAAGAGGAGTGGAAGATTATGTGGGAGGTTTTTATGAACTATTGTGTTCCATCAGTTCCGCTTGCAGTTTGTTGGCCAGATCTCAGCCATGTAGCCGCACCTAGCTGCCCAGGACACTGAAAAATGCACCCTGGCAATGGCCCAGAGGAAAACTTGTAGCATTTCTCCATAGACTAATATAGTGCTAGACTCTTCCATTCTTCAAAACAGCCATTTAAGATATATACAGTACTACCGTGCAGATGAGGTAGCCAAGATCCAGAGAGGTTAAGCAACCCGCCTCAGAGTTGCCCAGTATCAGAACAACAGGAGTAAAGATTTGGTGGTCAGAATATCTTGCTCCGAAGCCTGTGCTACTTCTCCTGAAAAAAAGAAAAAAAAAAAAAAAAAATTGGTTTTTAATTGTGGTAAAATACACATAAAATGTGCCATTTTAGCCATTTTTAAGTATAGTTCACTAACATATGAAATATATTTTTGAAAGTGGGAAGAGTCCTAGAGTTGGTAAGAGTTTAAAAAAGCTTAGAGCTTTCATTTCAATGATAATCTTAAGAAGTTAAGCTTGGTCAGGCTTACCTGGGTCATTACTTTAAAACTGAGTGCTAACACAAAATTTCCAGGCTCCAATTTTAGTTTATGTTTATTGGTGCCAGCATTGATTCTTGGCTGCCATAGGCTGACTATAAAGGGACAGGTGTTAATTTGATAGTAAAATAACTCCTTTAAGCTTTTCCTATACCATATTAATTAAGGAACATTTTGTGGTAGTCCAGAAAAAGAGAAAAGTGGTAAGATAATTGAGGACATAATTATATAGGCATACCATGCCCCAGAGAATCTACTTTATTGAAGTCAGAACCATGTTGCTATTTCCCTGAAACAGTGTCATCCCGCACATTTTATTATTGTTCATTTATAAATCCTTGGTGTTGTGGCATTTTTCTTTTTCATTAACTTTGAAATTTGGTTTCACAGTTGTTTAAGTGTTACATACATGAAGAATCTATTCCTAGTTTTATGCTTGTGTATATTTAAGAAGATAATAAAATTAATTTAAATAAAACACGAGGGACCCAGGGAAATTTTTCTCTTTAAAAGGTGTGTGTACAAGATTCAAGTTTATAAGAGTCCACAACCACAAAGATAGTTCTTTTTTACAAAGGACTTCAGTTATGAATTAGGAAACTATATCAGTCAGGATAGACTAAGTTAAGCTGCAGTAACAAGCATCCCCAGATTTGTGGTTTAATGCATTTGCTTGCATTAAATCGGTTGCTTATTGGTAAAGAGCTCTGCTTATCATAATCATGACAGTGGGACCCAAACTGATGGATCTACCTTCAGTAATACTTTTGCTGGGGGTTCTCTAACTTCTAAGTAAAATACTGTGGCTCAAGTAAGCCTGATGACACACCTAACTTCAAGGAGAAGACTACAGTCTTTTTTGGGGTACCCAGAGGAGAGAGAAACCTGGAATCCATTGACAGCTAGAAGATTTGCCACAGAAAGTGTCCTGCATCTTTTTGTAAAGGAATGCCCTATGACCTGGTTTTGACACTTTCTATTTCCTAGTAAAGTTGCAGAGAGCTTTCTTAATTTCAAAGAAATCTGTGCTTTGGGTTACAGTCAAACCCTGGTGCTTACCAACCACATGCCATAGGCAGATCTAACCTTCAGCTCCTCCCCTGTGAAACGGAGGAGATGTTGGTTGCCTACTTTGTTAAAGAGTCAAATAATATCTTGTGTGAAACCTCTTCCTCAATTGCAAATTATTAGCCAAATGGAGGTAATTGTATTGTTTCTGGCAATCAGTCATGGCACACTAAGGAACAAGAACATACAGTAATGATTTCATCCTACAGCACTTATCACACAATCAATATTTTCTCATAAAAGTTTCCTAAAAATTCACAAGGAATTTCCTTAGGTGATGTGCTAATGAAACCTGAAGAAAATGGTTCTCCAATAAAAAAGCAAAATTTTCCTCTTGCCTGGAATATGACAAAGCATTTTACATGACCCCCAAATCTATATGGCCCACTCTAATAGCAGATTCCCACATTTTTTTAAAAATTGAGGTTAATAAAAAAGCACTATATCTGTCTTGCCTAAGAAGCAGTTGTTTCAAGTTGGGGTCAGTGTAGAAAAATGAAAAATATTTCACAAAATAATGCTGGGGATAAAAATACAGGGAGAGTCTTATACTGTAGCATTGGCACCTAAAGCTGTTACCATCCAATATCTCAGAATTCTTGCTTTGTAGGTAGAACTGGATGACATCCTGATTTTGTCTAACACTCTTATTTTCCAGATGAAGAGTAAAGTCTAGAAAAGTTAAGTGACTTGCTCTAGATCAAGTTCCTCAAGCACAAGTTGGTTAGCCAAGTGTTTTTTTTTTTTTTACTTTTCCCAGCCTGAAATTATAGAAGTAAACACAATGTAGGAAAAAAATGTCTCTTCCATATAATTGCTAATGAAGTCTGTTTGAATCTGAGCCCATGAAACTCCCTTCATTGTGTTCCTGAAAGCAAGCAAAAAAGCTCACTAGAAATTCTTTCGGAGGTCTAGCAATCATTTTAAGATTCCTTCTTTCAGCGTTTCTGTAGGGAGTGTATTAAGAAAACAAGAAACAGATTTCAGATTGACTAAATTCATGATCTGATTATCTACTTAATTTGATGTGAAAGTCTACCTTTTTGCTCTGGAAGAATTTTCAAATTGTCCACCAAAAAGAAAAGGAAAGATGAGTTACCTTCTTAGACATATTCATCAGGAGAGGCTCGGTTATGCTGTGGGACTTACAATAACAAAAGATCACTTCTCATTTGTGCAAAATGTCCACCGTGGGCTTGAAGGGTCTCCCATCCACTTTATCTTTGAAAAGAGTGGCAGGTGGAAGGAAACTCCATCTGGGGGTCACCTACAGCAGTGGCATGGAGAAAGGATTTGGTGAATTATACACTTGCTTTTAAAGCTTCGCCTATAAATAATGCATATTACTCCTACTAATTTCTCATTTGTCAAAGCAAATCACAGGGTCATTTCTAAATGCAGAGGGATCAGAATACTTCAATCTTCCTATGTACCTGGAAGAAGAAAAATCAATTGTGGTGAACATCTCTAATGACTACCAGTCTAGGAATAAGAAGGAAGAAAACAGAACCCTTCCTCCAAATGACAAAAAGCCAGTCTCATACCAGCAATTGAATCAAATCCATAATCAGGATAATAAAATATCTGTCAGCCCTAAAATAAAATTTCTTAACACATTATTTGCTGCAGGTAAAAATTCCTGAATTAATTTCTTTATCTTCCTACAAGAGTATTACATAGAATGGAAGGTGGGTACAAATGAACGAAACCATATTGGGGCTGTGATGAAGTTTCTAGAAATTAATTATGGGCCAACTAAATGAGGAGACACATTTATGCTTTTTTGTGGATTTTATTAGGCTCAATTCTCTAAGGAGAAATTGTTTCTTTATGACATGAATATACTAATCAACAATCTTTCTAAAATAATTTGGTAGTAGAAAAGTTATAGCCCAATCAAACAGAAAAGTTTGTTTTCACTTAAATTGCTAATAGGAGTAATTATTTAATGGGTTACTCTAAAAAGAGACCCTGAACCTTTAAAACAGCCTTTTGGGAAAATGCCTAAAGGTCTGGAATATGTTTAAATAAACCTCATTTGTTTCTTTTATTTGGGTGTAATCATTTGCTTAGATGCATATTTTTAAACTTTTAGTATATTACTAGCAACAAAGTGTTTCAAATGGGGAAAACTCAAGCTAGCTCAAAATGTCCCCTAAATTAAAAAATAGAGTTTTGTACTTTCCAGAATAATATGCATTTTTATAGTCTTTCTTTAAATCTGTCTTGGTTAAAACCTACAAAGCAGGAGGAGAGGGCAAGAGTCAAAGTCTGCTGATTTACTGTTTAATTATATCTTGCCCCCCTGCCCTCCAAAGTTTATAACAGAGCAAGGTTAACATTCACACCCAGCCACAATAAACTCAACATATTTTATTACATATTTTATGTCCAAGATGAAAATGAAGATATCAAATGAGATCATTTTGTACAGAGGTACAGTAAGTTTTGTGCGAATAGGGGCAAGTCAATTCTGTGTTGTGCTTGTGTTGTTAAAACTATCATTAATAATTATAACATAGTAAACTTTTATTGAGTATTGCCCACAGTATGAGGGTCTACATCAAATACTTCATAATTTTTCCTCATTTAATCCTCATAGCAAACCCACTTTCATACATGAGGAAATTGAGGATGAAGTGACTGGACCAGGTTACCTAGCTCATTATAACAGAGTACTCTTTGGGGAGAAATCATTGTGGTAACATTTCAATCGTGGTATCTGATAACTGCAGTATTTTTCCAGCCCAATTCTGTTAGGGAAGAAAGAATTTAAATTGGCAGTGGTTCATTTATTCTTAAATATACGAATGACCACTTCCTGATCCTGGCTTAAAACCTGGAGATACAGAGCTGAACAAGTCTGCAAGGCACGGAACTTAAGAAAAGTGGGCTGTGGCATCAGCCAGACAGACGTGGGCTGGGCACAACAATGCGATCTTGGACAGGAACTCACTAGCCTCATCTGCAAACTGGGAAATTATTATATACGGGTTCTGCTGGGAAAACTAAATGAAATAATGAAAGGAAAGTGCTTAGCACAGTATATGGCATAAGATGGTCCATAGTATGGGCTCATTAAACACTAGGTTTTATTGTTATTATTTTGATTGTTGTTACTGTAAGCAACAATAGTCATTGTTTGGAAGCCCATGACTGGGGAGGAGGAGAGACATTTAAATAACACTCCTTGTCCAATGTGATATGAACACTAGGGAAATCAGGGAAGGCACTAGTGATGCCTAGAGGGCTTATGGAAATTTCACAAAAGAGGTAGCCTTTGAGCCGGTGACTGTAGGGGAGTGAAGCTTCTCCAAATGGAGAAGCGCGTTAGCATTCCAGTCTTGTGAACCTAGCGAGGTATGGTGGCAAGGCGTGTTTGGGGAACCTGGAGGCTGCCGCGAAGTGGAACACTGGGGGATCGCGAGGCGGCGCTGTGGCTCCACGGAAGGGGAACATTCGAGCGCCTGTGGACCTCAAGCCCAGGGTGGCTTCCAAGAGGCGGAGCAGGGCTGTGCTGGTGGGTTTGGCACCACCTTCATACAGCCTCCAAATAATGGCAGTGGTAAAGATAATAAATGCCTAAGCAAATAACCCGGAAACGGTCTCCTTTCGGACAAACGGCATCAATAATCAGAAACTGTCCGCGAGGAACAATTAAGAGCACGGAACTGTCCAGCAGGAATCATTGCGAGCGCAGTCTGGGTAGTCTATTGGAGTCCCGGTGGGAATCCTCCTGGCCTGCCGGGAGCCGAGATGGGAGCTAACCTGCAGCCGGGCGGTCCCATGCCGGGTAGGCAGGCCCTGCGACCTGCAGGCGGAAGGGAGCAACACGTTCGGACTCAGCCCTTGATCAGTCTGCGCTCTACGTGCGCTTTGCCTTTGACCCGACCCTACATTTGGGGGACTTCTTACTGCGTTTCACATGCACACACGAACACACAGGAATGCATCACGTGTGAGCTAAGGCTCACCACAAATGTAGAATACTCCTGCACATACATGTATTTCTGCACATGCACACCCACTCACATAAGATGCATGACGTGCAGACATACACACACCTAGGTGCACTCACACTTGTGTGCAACAACCCTTCGCAAGCACATGCCCGCATGTGTACCCAAGTGCGTGCAGTCACTCACTAGCACAAGCTTGTACTGCACGGGTACACAAATACGCAGCCACTCTTCGATCACACAAGAATATACGCACATTCACATCACAGGCATCTCTCATCTCGGTCGCTAACAAAGACCTTCAAGTGGGGAGGGTATGTAAACACCCAGTGAATTGTGACCTGGGCAATTCAAACTTCTGTGCTAACATCTGCGTCGGTTCTCCCACTTCCCCACAAGCAAACAGGCCTGCTCCTCGCTCTCTCTTCTCCAAATCTTCTCTGGTCTCAGTTTCTTACACACGGGTTTGCATTGTTGACGGGATGCTGATTGGAAACAACCTGTAAACTCCCTTCTCCCACCCTGGAGGCTCCTTCAGCCAAGGGGGCGAAGGAGGGCCCTTCCCTGATCATTCTCTCACCATGCAGTTTGGAGGACTGTAGGGAAGGGCTGGGGTGAGGTACAGTCGTGCCCCGCAATAGCCTCTGATTGGGAGATCCTTTCGGCAATGCCCCTAACCGTGTTCTCTCCGCTCAGAATAACTTTAGCTTTTAGCTATTTATGGTCATGGCAAGGCCATATGGTCTTCCTCCATTAGAGCACATCCGCAGATGTCCAGATTTCTGCCCTCCGATCGGGGTTGCAGGCATCCCCGCAACGTCTTTGTGTTTAGTCTGTTTCAATTAGGCGACTTTGCGCCTGCAACTCCAAGACCGCAGTTAGGAGTGGAGAAGCGGACGACGGGGGTTCACGTAGTAAATGTGGCAGAGCCAGGGCTGGTGCTGACAGGACTTTGGCGTGCCAGGAGGGTCAAACCTCTGTATCTGATCGCAAGGATGTGCATCCAGTCCCCTAATGAGGGCTTTGAACGACCCTTTTCCCTCCTCTCTCGCATCTACTGTCTGCCCTCAGGAGGCAACTTGCGCTCAAGTTCCTTTGTTACCGGGATACCCAGGGGCAGGAGAGCTGAAGGGATCTGTGAGCGTTGGGGGCCAAGCCCCAGAGGAATTCGGAGATAGGAGCTGAGTGAGTGGTTCCGATCAAGGGCACAGGCTCTGGAGTAATTTTGCCGCTGCGACTTTGTTAGTGTGGTTGTGAACAGGTTGGTTCATTTCAATCACAGGGCGTGTTTCCTCACCTATAAAATGGGATTGATTTTACCTGTCTTCTTGGTCTGTTGTGGGACCAGTGAGTTTATGCCCGTAAAGCCTTCAACAAAAGAGATCTATTATTATCTGGGGACCGCCCGGGGGAAACCCGAGAGAGTCCTCAGGCTTGCTTGGGGAAAGGTTTGTTCCAACCCGTGCCCCAGCCTTCATCCTAGGCAGATTAAGAGCTCCTAAACCCCAGACAGATCCCCATGGCGTTGTGTGCCTGCTTTCTACCTCTTAGCTGTCGGTGGACTTCACTGTCACTTTCTTGGCCTTGGTTTCCCTGGCTGTACTACGGGCAGAGGTGTGCCAGGTGCTGGAAGTACCTGTCAGAGCGAGCAAAAGGGAACTTCTCTGCAGATCTGGGGTTTGGAAACTGGGATCAGGTTGGGGGAATGTCACCTTTCGTTTGCCACTTGCTAGAGATGGCTGAGAGCAAAGAGGGAGAACAGAAAGTTTTCTGGTGCAGTCCTGTCCTGATGCCCCTGTGTGTTCCTGGCTCACTGAGGCAGCGAGAGGCAGGGGCAGGGTTTTGCCCATGGGCCACAGGACCCTAAGGCCCTGCCATTCCGCGGGGTGTCTGGGTGAGACTCAGGGGCCCCTGTGGAGCTGCGCTGCATTCAAGTCCTCACTTTCCCAAGGCTTCCTGGCAGCCACCCACTCCTCTTCTTCTCCTCCTGTGGGCAGCACCTTGGCGACTCTGAGCCGCCTTTGGAGCCGACAGCCTGCAGAGGGGCTTTGCACCTTGGCCTTTGGCCTTCACGGCCTCCATCCTTCCCTTTGTCGCCTTCTCAGCATTGAAGGAGGAGTCTTTCCTCCGGTCTCACTCTCCGAGGTCTCAGGCTAGGGGTAAAAGGAAGAGGACATTTCCTGGAATAGAAGGCCCCTTCTGGAGACGCATCTTCGTAAGGGAAACGGAGATGGAGGGAATTTTCTAAGTAAGAGCTCTCAAATCTGGCCTCCTGGGGGCAGACGAGCAGAGAAGATCCTTCTTTCTCCAGGACGTCCCTGCCAGTCCTATTTCGGCTGCATTTACCTTGCCTCTGCTCTTTTGGAGGGTGGGTGTATTTCCACCTGCACCCACCCCTACGTTTCCACGTGGCCCTTCAGGAAAGAGAATTGACTTCCCTGTGCCTTAAGTAGGTTGGGATAGCCAAAAGTAAGAAGGTTTCAAAGTTCGGGATGGAGGGTGCCAGTTGGCTTGCCTCCTGGGCCTGAGCTTCCTCCAGCCAGGAAGAGGGAGGGCTGGGCAGCCCTGTGTATGTTTGGAGCAATTGAGAAGGAAGGGTTGGGGGAGGCTCACTTTCACCACGGAAGAAACTCTGAGAAGCTCAGCTGGAGACTTAACTCCAGGGGGAAATGTCAAGCCTTTCCAATTGCTCTTTCCACATATAAGCCTATGCTGCTGTATACTTTTCTCATGCACAGCCCCCCTCCCCCGTTTCCTCCTCCCTAAATCTGTAGGTCTAGACAGGTCTACTCCAGCTTCCCACATGATTAGGCTGGTGGGTGGGGTTGGAGATTCCTATTATAAAGTACCCCCAAATCATATCACAGACATAGCATCCCAGGCAAGGCTATACATACACTATCTCTCTTCATTCAGGATGTGACTACAATGTAAAAATGATGAAATCAGTCTCAGTACATACTTTATAGCTCCCTCCACCCCCAGGCATATTGTGCCTTCTGGAAGTGGTACTAACTTTATGTCAGGGAAGACTGAAAAGTGTTGAAGGGATTTTTCAAAGCTTAAAATTGGAGTTGCAAGTTCAATATTCACTAGAGGAAATTCACCAAAAGCTGGCGCTCTGCTGGCCTGGGTGTTGTTTCTCTCTGTCTCTTTTCTACCTTCTCTTTAGTTTCCTTCTTACTGAAACATTGATCACTGGGTGAGAAAACCCAGTTGAAAGCACAAGGACACCCAAAGAAAAGCTATGGATACACTCTGCTTGATTAAAATAAAGTACACTCACCATCCCAGGTGAGGTACCTGCTGTCCCACACAGCCAAAAAGCATTAGTCTTAGCAAGAGATTCCTCCCTCCTTTTATTTTTCCCTCCTTCTATGACCTGGCAGATGTGAAGACTGCTCCCTCTGTTTTAGTTCTTGGTGATTACTGGCTCTGGGGCAGGAATCGGGCTGTCGAAGTTTTCTTTCTTTGTACCAATTTCTCTTTTGAATCAGTCAGCTTCAGGCCCCTGAACAAATACATCCTTTGCAGAGGGCTACTATATTCTCCTGCCCCTCTTTCCCCACAAAATCCATCTGTTGTGCCTCACACTGATCCTGGTCCTCACAGTGGCTGGATCTCTCCTTTCTGAGCACTTTTGCCACCTCCCTTTGGCAGTGATCTTGTCTGGTATGTACCTCACTAGACTCCATTTGGAGTCCTGAATACTGTGTACTCCAGAGTAAAATAGAGGCTCAGGCAACTAAGGAGAGGGGGATCTGAGTCCTATGCTGGAGGTATGTGAAACTCAATAATAGGATAGTGGCCTCTGTTCTCTGGTACCCTTCCCTTGAAGGATCCCCTCAGAGCATGCAGAGGAAGAGATGGGCTCTTTGGGAATCTTTAGGCCTTGAGATTAAGCTTATTTCTTTGGGACATTTTCAGCAGGCCCTGTTTCAACTGTGTATTTAAATTCTATAGAGATGGAGGAAGTTCAACTTCCTCTTTCTCCCCCCCACAAGCCTATAATCCTTCAATTCTCTATACCAACATAGCCTCTTTGAGCACCTACTGTGTGCCAGGAACTCTGGTAGATGCTGTGGGGATCCTGATGGATCAGACAGAGCTCTTCAGGAGTGTCTTGGAAGAGATGGCATTGGTTATGGTGCCGGGGAGAGAAAGTGATTAGCATGTTAGTGTTTCAGATTAAATGGTATGAGAGCTGGGAGGCTTTGTGCATAAGAGATAAAACAGTGTTTGGGGACCTTGGCCATGTACCCAACAGGCCTGGAACACCATCTAGTTTGAGAATCAGGAAGTGGCTCCCACTCTCCTGCTCTGCCAAGGATACAAAGCATAACTCTTGCCTGTCTCCACTCCATCCAACATGGGCATGTGTATTTTTCCATCACTGACC
Organism: Noctilio leporinus; assembly: GCA_004026585.1. Taxonomy (NCBI): domain Eukaryota; kingdom Metazoa; phylum Chordata; class Mammalia; order Chiroptera; family Noctilionidae; genus Noctilio; species Noctilio leporinus. The sequence continues at coordinate 1,753 of PVIW01006972.1, read as the reverse complement.
CCATGAGCTTCCTAAATCAAAGGGCCAAGCAAGGCCAGCAGAAAGGGGACCTGGGTTTCTGGCAAAGAATTTCCCCGAAGGAGTCCTTAGCAGATTTGGCTGCAGTCAGGGAGTTCCTTTGAGGGCAATGAAACAGAAGTTCACCATGTGCTTATTAGAGGTTACAACCTGCTAAAAAATGATGGGGCACATTACCTGGAAACATCTAGCTATTTCCTTTGCCAGCCACAAACATATATGCCAAAGGTCTGAAGTAGGAGACCATATCTTCCTTCTCTCTCTCCTGTCTTCACATGGCAAGGGCTGAGTTGGGGAGGGTTTCTTCAAGCCCCCCCTCTTTTAACAAAAAGAATGAGGATGACAGAAACCCTACACCAGATAAACAACTAATCAAAAGCGTTGTTGATGCTTTGGTAGTTACTATAAAAGAAAACTACTTTGGGGCGGGCGTGAAGGGCTGGGAATCGAATCTGAGTCCATTTTAAAATGCATCCTGATGCAGCACCAGAGAGAACATTCGTTCCACCGTTTACATATTCGCAGATTACTCTAGAGAAGTGAGCATTTGAGGGCAGTGCCTCTAACGTCTGTAGCCTCAAGACTAGCGGCCAAGTGAGAGCGTTTCAGAGGCCAGACTGGGGGCAGAGCCCGGCCCCCCCCCTCCCAGCGTGAGGGCAGTGCCCTCCGCGAGCTCCCAGCCCCAACCTCCAGCATCCATTTTCCACCCCACCACCCCCTCCTCAAAGCGAAGAGGTGGGCACCTGGGACGCGCGTCCTGCTTTCTCTGCCCGGTATCGCCCGTCTCCTCCACTTTTGCCCCCGACGTCCCAGAACAGCGGAGCAGGACGCGGCATCAGCCCTGGAAAGGGGCAGCCTCTGCGCCTCGAGCGCACTCAGGGCGCGGGCGAGGATGCCAAACAGACCGCACGGCCAGGATGCAGACCCCAGCTCAAATCCTTAAGAAGAATATCCCCCTCCCTATCCTTCCGTCCCCTTCTCCAGCCCGGCTCTGCCCTGCTTATCCCCGCTCTTCCCCAGCTCTACGCCGGAGCTCAGCGATCCACTTTGCGAGGAACTTTGGCCGGCTCCCCGAAGCTGCCAGGAGGAGGATGTTAATGAGGGAGCGTGGCCCTGCTCTGCGAGCCAGCAGGCTCCTGAGCTGCGATTGGCTGTGGCTAGCGGAAGAATGACGTTATGCAAATGAGGGGGCGGGCCCGTGAGGAGCGGGTCCCGCCTCCTCCCTTTGGGGTTAGTGTGCCTGTGTTTAGCTCTGGGGAGAGTCAAACTGGATTCCATAGGGAAAGCCTGCAAATCACTTCTATTTTAGCAAGGAGAAAACAGAATTTCCATCCAGCAGGGTCCACCCCTCTCTCTTTCTCCCTCTCCTCTCCTCTCTTTCTCTCTCTCCCTCCCCCCTTCCTCTCTCCCTCTCTCTCCCCCCTTCCCCCCACCCCAGTCTGCCTCTCTGGTGTATCTGTCTCCGGCAACCAGCGTCCTCCTCATCTACACGCACTGAAGGAAAGAAACTGCTTTGGTTGGGAGAGAAGGAGGAAAAAAAAAAGAGAGGAAAAAAACTTGCCTGGTTGTGGAAAATGACACTTGAAGTAGCAAAGCCGGCAGCGCGAGTTGAGTCTATTGTTTCTTAAATTGCCATCAGGGCTTTTTTTTTTCTTCCTGCTTCTTCAAGTGAAGGGTACCTCTGCAAAAGGAAACTCCAGCCCCTCCTGCCCTCCACCGGCCTGTGATCATTACA